>OY744465.1:6904267-7081812 GCA_963556145.1 Hygrocybe punicea | reverse complement strand
CCGATAACCACCCTGATACCTGCCACAATGATTCCACATTACCACACCTTCCTTTTTTGTTCCCTTTTGCCTTCTTTTGGACATGGTTGTTTATTCTTGTTCTTGTTCTTGTTTTCTCTTTACCTCTTCTTCTAGAACAATCCAGACCAACCATGGACACATCCCCACATGACCTTACTGTACCTGAATAGTCTCCTTGCCAATGGACATCATTGCCATCGTCGTTTCCCTTGCCCCTGACATATTGTTTACTTCATCCCACAACAAACCGATACACAATGGGTGTACTCCCAACAAAGCTAATCACTGTAATTATTATCAGCATCATTGCCATCACTTTCCTTATCGGTTCTACCTTGTCATGATCTATCTTTGGCACTGACATCCTCCTGCCATTGATACCTCCAACTTCCACCTTGACAATATATCAACACGTAATTGACAATTGCCATACCTGGATATTTGATTTCCACTTTCGCATTCCATGCCTACCTTTTTCCTTCCTGATCATCCAATGACATTCCTCACCTGCATGCATACTCTAAATGATCCTCGATCACAAGACATTTCACTGTTCCTTCCAATCTGATCATCACTGGAGCACACTCCTTCAGACTTTGACTACAGACCATACAACTTCCCAAACAGTGAAACAACCCCTATCATTTATTGTTCACATGTCATCACTTTAATGCAGTACCCAACGACTTGTCTCCACAGCTTGTCACCTGTGCCATGACTCAACACCGGGATCCACATTCTTTGTTCCTTTTTTATCTGTAACCTTGATACCTCCTACACTTGTTTACAACAATACCCTTTCTTGGAAGAATACCAACATTAGGTGGACCTTCTTGTTCCACAAACAGGACAAGACATCGCCCCTTGATATGTCATTGACACAGACATCGTCATCCAGTACAGCTTACGCTGTTCACATGTCTGACCTCAACTATCCCACTGTCCTAGTTGGTTTTCCCCCAGTACATTCCTTTGTTTTCTTTCTTGCCAACCTTGCCACTATATCCACACTACCTCAAGACACTCCCTTTGCCAATCCCACACTGGATGATGCCTCTCTCAAACCCAACTGTGCAATGCTCTTGCCAGACTACCTACTTGCCCATTACAGCAAGTGGAGACCCCGAATTGGCAATTCTGCATATCAGATGATCCAATGATAAATCATCTGAGTCATCCGGACTTCTTCTATCCCTCAATGACACCTGGGCCTCCAGTTGGATCGCGAGAATATTGACATGAGAACACCTCATGTCTGCCTCATGGTGAACACATGGTGTAGTTGGACATGTTGTAGCTTCATGGTTGGATTCCCATTCTCCCCTCAAGACCAGTCACTATATGTACTGTCCTTGTAGTTGGTTCAGACTTTTTCTTCTTTGCTTTCCTTATGTTTAGTCTAGGTTCTTGGGGCAGACCCCCTTGCCCTGGGTAACTCCCACAGCTCACAATGACATTGGACCATGAACCCCAGGCCCCCCTCTTGTAGCAGTGTTTTCTTAGTTGTAAGCAACAATGAAACTGCTGATCTCTCCTCTGGAAATCGCCTCCCAGTTAAGTTGACTGTTGCCAGAGCCTGCTGCAGAAGCAATCCATAACAAGTCTCTGGAGAAATTCTCTAGGCCCTGGAGAAATTCTCGAGACCCTGGAGAAATTCTCTGGCCCATAGATGGGCCTGGGGATAGGATGGGGTGTGAGAGAGCAGGGTGGATAGGGAGATAGGGATGGAGATATCAGGGTAGATGAGGACAATGGTTGGATAAAGAGACCATTGGGGAGAGATGGGGAGATGGGGATTGGGAATCAATGAGCACCAGTAAGCTGAGACAAAACATGCAGATTGGAACAATCCCAAGAGTATGCTTCATAGAGCACTGGCTGAGGAGGAATACTTCATTCCATTCAGTGCCATCATTACTAGCAGTAAAAGGCAAATGACTGATCACATCATGATGTCTCTCAGCCTTTCAACACATCACCCCCCCATTCTGGTATACTCCCACACTCAACCACCTCAATAATGACAGTAATGAGGATGAATCCTGGTGGCACACCTTGTTCTTTAAATATGAATATACTTCATGTACAATGTAAAATGAACAGGGTTTGGGAACTTTATCTAGTACTAATATAAGAATATCAAGTTGTTGATTGATAAGTCAAGGTTTGGTGGTGATGTCCCACTTGTTGATAATTCATGCAGAAACCTTTCAATTTGAGGTCACTGCAGAACCCAGCCTTGAAACCTTGAAACATTCTTAACACTGCTTACCTCCACCTTACCATTCATCTCACCAAGTGTTCACCCAATATAGTGCTGAACCTCATACCAACAATAAATATGCGAAGTCTCCTAATTATATTCTCATACAACAATTGAACTGCCATCTCCCCCCTCAATATCCCTAACCCTTCATCATTTTCCAAGATAACACCTGATCACATTTAGGTATACTTGATATCCCAGCATGGTCTCATGTTCTTGAATACACTTGAGGGTCCTGTGAAGGTTGTGGTTGGCATGATGAGGAGGATGTAATGTAAAACAGGGTATCTGGACATTGGGACTCCCTGCACATACCACACCTGGCTGCAAACCTCACTAGCAATCAGAACTTGGTAAGTCTTGTTAAAATTTTCTGTGCATTTTCTTGTGCTTATCAACTGTTCAGCAACTGTGAATAGCAAAACAGGTGAATATCTGGTGTTGGGAACAGTCACTCAACCACACCCATTGTTTGTTGGATATGTGAGTACCATTTCAGTGTACTGTTTAGGTCTATCAGGACTGACAGTTGATTCAGCAGAACATTGTGGATGAAGCAATAGTCAGATTTGTCCCCTGCATCCAAGCAAGGTGATAGGGTGCAAACAAAGACTTACTTGACTTCTTAAAGAACATATGAGACTGATCATTCCCCTTCTCTACCCCATTCCCTATCTCTCCATATCCTACCTCATGCTCTCCTTGTTATATCACCCATCCACACCTCTCAATCACTCACCATCCCCCCATCTAGGGGCTATAGAACCATTGCCTCCATCTACCCTGATACCTCCATCACTATCTCCCCATCCACCCTGCTCTCTCACTGCCATCCCCACCCCTATCTAAGGGTTAGAGAATTTTTCCATTGCCTAGAGAATTTCTCCAAGGCCTAGAAAATTTCTCCAGAGATCTCTAGAGAACTCTGGAGAACTCTGAAGAATCTCTCTAGGGAAATTCTCTGGAAAACTCTAAAGAACTCTAGAGAACTCTGGAAAACTCTAGAGAACTCTAGAAAATGTATGGTTTTGTCCAGAATGGACCACCATACACAACTCCATCCAATGATGGTCTGAATGAACTTCTGCCAGTAGAAAGTGTGCTGACAGGGTTATGAAGGGAAACAGTTAGCTTGATTTGTTATTGATGAAGCACACTGTATTTCAACATGGATTTGGGATTTTTGTGATGTGGTATGTGCTAGTGATGCCAAAGTTTGGTTCAGCATTTTGTTGAACCAGAACTTCCAGTCAGTTACTTTTTCACCTTACTAATGTTTTATTCCTACAGAAAAACCACATGGGCCACCTTGGCCCACATGTTTGATGATGGCCAGCAACAACAGTAAGCAGGATCATGAATGCAACAACAATAACAATATGCACAAGCTGCCATGCGCCAGATATCGTGTGCAGCCGTTTTGAATCGGACCGAGCCTATGAGGTCGTTGACGGACGCGGGCTGACTGGGCCCAGTAGTGGCAGTAGCAGATGGGGCTGCTGACTCTGATGGGGCTGCTGACTCTGACAGGGCTGCTGACTGCGTAGGAGCGGGAGATGGTTGACGTTTCTTGGCCTTCTTCTTGGCACGCTCGGCCTTCTTCATCGCGGCTTGCTTTTTGGCACGTGTAAGGGCAGGGAGTTCAGATGATGAGGTAGCCAGAGATGAGGCATTTCCTGAGGACTTGGAGGACCCATTGTCGCTGTCCTTGCGACGACTTCGTTTGGCCATGTCACGAACGAGATTGTTGAAGAAAGAAAAAAAAAACGTGGTCCGGACTTAGCCGCCAGCTATCGACTTGACCGAATTGGGTAGTCGTAGTCATAGTCGGTGTCATAGTCATAGTCGAGTCGGTTATCAACTCAGCTATGACCGACTACAACTATGACTACTAGTCAACTACTAGTCATAGTTGCGGTAACACTAAAAGAAATGAGTTTCACAATGATTGACTTGATCCACTAGGCACATTTCTCGATGTCCCCCATGTGGAAGAAAGATTTGGGTGGAAGCACGCTTCTCGTGTGGTTGACATATATACAGACTATCGTCTTATTAATAAATATGCCTTGTTCTAATATCGTCAGTCTCCAGCTGCAATCGCAATTGTGTTTATGAAATGCACCAAGGCATATATGTATTGTAGGTAAGCGAGCAATGTGGCTCCCGCCTCAATGAAGCCAAAGAATCTCATTTTCCACTTGAACCAACTGTCTTCTGCTGGCTTAATGCTCTTTGCTTATCGCGCTTTGCTTTTGAGCGGTGGTGCGTCGTGACCACCTCTGTTATCGGCGTATCATTTGAAGGTGACGATGGTTTTGTCTGGGATGTCTCGTCTGGGAATCTAAGCCAATCCATGACTAGGAGGGGAGGTGGTTACCATTCAATGGGCGACAATCTCCCAACTGTCCTGGTGGGAGTGTCGGATGGCTTGTTTTCATTGCTTTATTTCAAAACAGTAGTGTTTCCCCGCCTAATTTTTAGATCGCGGCTTTTACAATGTTGAAGGGAGTGTTTGCCAATGGGAGATATCCAAGTTGCGTCAGAATCTTCTGTGCAAAAGCGAGTTCCTCGGTATCGGCTTTTAGAGAGCCAAGCAGAAGCTGCAGGCCCTCCTCCTCCGCCATACAATCAAGTTCGATCCGCTGACCGAGTTCCTTGGAACCAGCATGGCGACTGGTAACCAGAATAGAGCCACAGCGACCATCCAGGAAAAGATTCATGATATCGTCTCAGTCGGTAAGATTATCCAAGTTATCAAACACCATTAGCCATGAGTCGCTCCAGCGCAAAAGACCATCATTGACTAATGTGACTGCGGCGTGAGGGTTATCCAACGCTCGGTTCAGAAACAGGCATTTGGCAATGATCTCCACCGAACTATAGAGGGCATTCTGAGAAGAAGCATTAAGATCGTGCTAAATGGATAGAATTTGAATCATTCCCTTTAAGATAACACTAAACTCACTGCCTCCTGCCTCCTTTCTTGCGACAGTTCCTTTAACAGATTTAGGGAGTGGTCGAGTAGAGTGCTCAGAGATGCACGGCCAATAAATTTGACGACATTGGCATCGTATCCAAACGTCAGGACACGGGTGTGAGATAACGCCTCCTCCTTCGACAGAAGCTTCTCAGGCCAACATATGTCGTCATTGGTCCAAGTTTTCTGACGATGGCCACGAAACCATAAGTTGCGGCCCACCGCGATCTTGCGGATCGTAGCCGAATCCGCATAAGTTTTATAGGTGAATTGCAAGTGAAGGGGTACTGACCATTGCAATGGTCTTCATATATGATAACGTCTATCAACTTCAAGGTAGGCTGATACCAAATTTAGGCCGTTTTAAAAGGCAGGTTTGCGCTTGCTGTACGAACGATAGGTGTTGCAGATCGCGGCGACGAATCGAAGGGAGCAATGACAGGCTGCTGCAGGGGTCGAGGCACAAGCAGCCGCTGAATTGTGTGATCGATGTATGAACGTCCCTGCGAAAAGTACAGAAGGATAATCGAGTGGAAGCTTTGCAATGCGAGGATTTGCTACCACTCCCCTTGACGCCCGCGAAACATTCCTCCCCTTCGCAACCCAATCCCCCATGAAGTTCCTAAGCAGGGAATCCGCACACCTTTTCTTGGGCATCGGAAAAGACGGAAAGGTTGTGGGAGTGGCGAGAACATCAATGGCTGTGGAGAAGGATAAGTTTGCGTCGTTCGAAGCAAGATAAAAATGGAGCGGTATCCCTGGATCACTGGTCAAGTCCTGGGCAACTACTGGTCAAGTACTAGACAACTACTGGTTAATGTATTTGGGACGCGACAAATACTAAATGTGTGATTGTCTTTTGAGTTCTCCGAATTCAATTTCAAATTTCAAACCTGTTATTATATTTTGAAAACTTTAAAGCATCCAATGGAGTAGATTTTCGACAAACTTTGAAATTCTCATTACAGCTGTTTGCATAAACATGCGGAACTGAGAAAAAAGTCAAATGTGGCGCAGCGACTGCCGAGTCACGGCTCCCTGTCTGAGCTTGAACTTGGCTTCACTCCGAAGTGTAGTGAACTTCTTGTACACGTCCACTATGGTAGACTCTGATGCTGTTTCGGAAGATGACTCGGAGGAGCTCTGCACCAACTTCTCGATCCAGCTCATTCGACATACTCCGGCTATCCCTAAGACTGGCAAACAACCAGCAGTCAAATCAAAACGTGAAGTCCATACGAAGGAACTTGCCTTTACTTGTCTATCTGAAAACTACGTCCCTTTCATGCGAGCACTTCTAAAACGTGTTGGTGAAACGAAATGGAAGGTTTCAGACCAGCAACGGTTCAAATTCAAGTATCATCACCCCGGTCGTTCGTACGTATTTGTCTATACCCACGTCTGCTCTCAATCTAATTATGCCTTTAGCAAAACAGACGCGTTGGATGTGGAAAGGGAGTCTGAGTACAAGGAGCTCGTGTCCAAGATCAATGAGAATCAGTATCGGAAGGTCAACATCATCGTAGACATCGACGATGTAAAAAAGAGGTGCCCGATTGACGTCTGTACAGAACTCTATAATTCTCTCAATCATGCTAATGCCCAAGTCACACAGCCCGATGTTGTTGTTGAAAACGACAGTATTGAAATCCAGGACCCTGCTACTATACCAGATGGGGCAACATCTCTCGAGATTGCACTAGCGCGATTCCGCAGCATGCTCGAAAAGAAGTACGGCAGTGACAACAACCCGGGACACTACATCTACATTTGCGAGGACAACTCGGAGCTCGCACTAACACCTTTCCGGATGCACCAATGGGCTATCGCTCTGGTACGTTCTTTGTTTGTATTGCTTGTAGCAGAACAAGGCTAATCTCCATGAAGCACGAGGGTCAAGCTACAATCAATGCCCCACCCCATACCGCAGCATTTGATCCAGCGAATCGCCAAAAATCTTTGTTACCTTCCCGACAAACCAACGGAGACACAGCCTCGAATCAAGCCGCTAGCGAAGGCAATCAAATGGCCTTATTCACACAGATGATGACCACTGTTGTGGGCGCGCTGGCGCCTAAAACCGATGTACTCTCCACTCCCAAACGCAAACGCACATTCAGTTCATCTCCCATCTCCTCGCCAATCATGCCGGCATCCACCGACCTCCACAACTATTTAGTTTATGCACGGGATAGCCTTGGAGTGCGAACGGCATGCGACTACGAAGCAAACCTTTGTGATGACGATTATGGCCCTGATATCATCGGGGCACTCACTGTCGCGGATCTTACAGCATATGGCATGTCAAAAGGGGAGGCGATGCGCTTGATTGCCGGCTGCTCACGCTGGAAACAGGAACGGAAGCGCAGGAAAACTAACACCCAGTCTGCTGGCAGCCGTCGTCATTCACCTGGCCGTCATCCTTCCCAATCCCCCACCTCTAACAAGGACATCCGATATGAGATTGCTTGGGATGATGGTGGGCTTGCTTCGTGGTTTGGACCCACAATGACTAAGGGGGAGCATACGGCAGACGACCGCCGAACATCATACTACAGCGATGAGCTCAAGAGTTTAGTCCCTGTCCCACCAGGATTCCATGCGCCGCCGAGGCTTGGTGAAGAAGATCCCACTTGGTCATAATTACTTTACGTAGCACAGCACTCATTGTTCAATGTCCAATAAAATTTTTGGCCCCCTGGGCACCAGTCTGATTGCATTGCCAATACATAATAAGACTAAAAAAACACTTCGTCACATGTAACCCGATGAACGAAACCACCCCGCTGCCTTCTCCGGTGTTATAGTCTCCATTGCACGAACAATGGTGAATAAGCCCCGGTCGTGGGTATGACGGCGCAAGTATGCTTTGATGGAAGAGAAGGCGAGTTCGATAGGATTGTAGTCGGGGGAGTATGGGGGTAGATAGACGATCCGGCAATCTAAATTGTAGGTCAATATAATGTTGTATGGAGTGCACAGGATATGACTTACGTGCTTGAGTCTCCACGAGTTCCCTGACATCTTCCGCGTGATGGATATTACAGTTGTCGAGAACGAGGACGCTCCGTGGTCCTGGATATGGATTGGTGAGAGGTATCTGGTGAAAAGGTCAAAACACAACTGATTCACTGATGAGAAACACTTACAATCATCTCCCGAAGGAATTTGACAAACCGCTCACCGGTGACGGAGCCTTCGATAACATCATAGGCAATGATGCCATCAAGGGTGAGTACAGGTAGGATAGAATATCGTTTTCCGCGCACAAACGCCTGCCGCTGCACACACCGAGCTCCAACAATCGACCAGCCATATCGCCTGTGATGCGTGCGATCGTTCATCGCACTCTCGTCTGTAAACATCAACATCGATGGGTCAGGGACGGCTTCCCCAATGCGATTCATGAAGATTGCGCGCTGGATATCATTTCTTTCAAGTGCTTGGACTGATACACGTTTGTTCGAGAAGTGGAGTCGGCGGAGAGTTCGCATGAGAGTTGAAAGTGATACATGTATGTTACGCTCGGCCAGAAGTTCTTGTTGGAGCTCGTCGAGGTATAGGGTGTGGCGATGGGCAAGGAGTAAACGAATGAAGGTGATATCAAGGGGCGTAAGAAGGCGGCGACGTGCTGTTGGTTGGGCAGAGGGATTGTAGGTGAGGCCATATTCTCGTTGATACTGCAAAGTCTGGTAGACGAGTGACTTGCGAATGCCAAGAAGATCACATATTTCTGGAACTCGGTAGCCGCGTTGGTAGAGGACAGGAATACGAGCCTTGATGCCTTTGGAGACGGTGTGGGGGGGCATGTAGTTGTAATGTTGAAGCCAAGTTCAAGCTCAGACAGGGAGCCGTGACTCGGCAGTCGCTGCGCCACATTTGACTTTTTTCTCAGTTCCGCATGTTTATGCAAACAGCTGTAAGAGATTCTTCAATATGATACCAAATGCCAAATGAGCGTTCGAGAAATTGATATTTGTCATATAATTTCGGATTCTTCACAAGATATGAATAATTTAGAATTTTTTGGCATCTACATATGACCTTTTGATTGACATTTCTAGTTCTCAAAAGGTGTGGAAAAATATGAACTTCATTAATGTATTTAGATATATTTTTGACAGGGTCCTAAATTTAGTGTTCTGTTTTATCTGGGTAATATATTTGTGTCACCCCAAAGGTCTTTTTGTGCCTAGTGCCCCTTACAATTTAGATCGGATAATTATTTTGATTGAAAGAATAAGCTAAAGATGAAAATAAATAAATGATTTAGATGTGTATTTATTCATGACTTAAATTTAATATTTAGGCTAGGCCTAAATGTAAATCTAAAGATTATATTGTTCTGCTAACTTTAGAAATCACTTTAGTTCTCAACTAAAAGTTGGAACTCCTGATGTGAAACGGTCCCCAGATGGCTCACAGGCTGTCATACCGATAAAGTTAGGCCCGGGGTCGAGCGCGGGCGTCTATCATCCCCCCTCAACAACTCCTCTCTTTCTCTCAACCTTCATCATCTACCGCCATGGACATCATTCATCATTGCCTGGCCCTCGCTCCTGTTCCATACCTTGCGACAGCTTTTTCAGTCTTCAGATACATCGGGTCCGCCTTCTTGCAAGTCCATGCCAGCAAACTGCAACTACGCGCCCTTGTCTCTGAGATCGCCCAGCTTCTGCAAACCCTTGACAGTCAATATCGAAGTGGTCGACTACGAGAAGACAGAACGGTGGCTCCGTTGGACAACTTGTGTTCGTGAGTGGTTTCCGTGCTCAGTTTGAAGCCGATGTATTGCGATGGTTATGCGATCGCTTTCTGATCTCACAGCTTACTTCGCGAGGTCTCCGACTTTGTGCAACAGCAAGCCACCTACAACTTCCTTCAATGTCTGTACACAAAGGAGCGGAGGATCGCTTTGATCGAAGGGTATCACCGTGGTATATTAGCCTCTGTTGCCGCCTTCCAGGCGAGTGCACCCAGCTTCTGCTGTGGAGTATACTTATATCGCCTTTGCAGATAACATCCTTACTGAACATTCAGGATTGGCAATTAAAACACAATGAAGCACGAGCAAACGATCAGCAACTCTTGTTGGAACGGTTAGGGGAGCTCGAAGCGAATCATGGTAGTTTGATGGAGGCATTGAGTGAATGAGTTTCAATATAATTATGTGGTTGCACTTTTTGATTTCTTCGGTTTCTTGGGCAGATGCTCAGGATAACAACATGATGGCAATATTGACTTCGTTGAAAAAACAATCCAACGAGCGGTCAACCGGAGACAGAGAGCGACAGTTCTACCTTCACAGCCTGCAATACCTCACAATGACTACTGGTGTCCAGGTGGAATTGGATAGCTGGACGATCACTTGTTTCGACGTCGATTTCGGGCCTATCATCGGCGCTGGCGGGTTGTATGTTTGTGGTTTGTCCACGAGTCCAGAGTTAGCTGATTGCTCGATAGTGGCCAAGTTCTCAAAGGAACGTGGAACAAGACGCCAGTCGCAATAAAGGTGTTCAAGACTGACCAAGGGATCATTCCCGATGCTGAGGTAACTACGAATCCCTTCAATTTTTTTTGATTTAGCACCAACATATTGACATTGATAGGTCATTCGCGACGAGATCAACGTAAGCTCTTAGAATCATGGATACTCGCTAGATCTTGACCCGAATGGCTAGACCTGGTTGAACCTCAGACACCCTCACATAATTCGTACGTACACAACTCCTGTATCCTTCTTTCGTGTGCTACCTTCCTGACTTCTGGTATCTGTAGAATTTTTTGGCGCAAACGTCCTGGATGACAGGCCCTTCGTTATCATGCCTTACCTTAAGAACGGAAATGCTCGCAATTACCTTCGGCGCCATCCAGATTACGATCGAGTCCTTCTGGTATGTGTCGTTTTAGATGTAGTGCTGAGCATACTCACTCGCGCAATTGCAAGCTCCGTGACATCTCTCGTGGTTTGGTGTACCTTCACTCAAAAAAGGTCGTACACGGCGATCTCAAAGCGGTATGTATGACTGTATCATCGTGTATAGCTTCGCATAATCAATTGAACACTTTGTCACAGGTTAATGTCCTGATTGACGATAGTGCGCGAGCGGTACTATGCGACTTTGGCCTTTCGCGTGTCAAATCGGACATCACAACCCGCACGGCGAAGCTCAACACATCTCCTTTGGTTGGGAGTCGCAATTGGATGGCGCCAGAACGATTGATGAGAGGAACACTTAGGAAACCCTGCGACATTTATTCGTTCGCTATGACGGCCTATGAGGTGAGTTTGTTTGCTTTATAATCTCAACTCTACCTCACTGGATGATGTAGATATACGCAAACGAGGTCCCTCTTGATCACCTTAGTCACCTCAGCTATTCTGAGATGGTTAACCTTGTTGTGCACCAAGACATCCGCCCCGAGAGACCTGAGGACGATGATACTGTTCAACTACCCGATCTCGTTTGGGAACTTGTTGAGTGCTGTTGGAAGAAAGATGCTGCAAAAAGGCCCACGGCCACGGCCATTTGTGACTTGTTGTCTCAATTCGTTGATTCTGGCGTAACGTCTACACCCACACTCTCAGCACAGTCATACCCAGCACCCCCTCAGTCTCCTGTGAGCTCACCGGAGCCGTCAACTGAATCCTCGTTAAGCATGTCTTCGCAAACTCTATGGACACCCTCCCATCTTTCGGAATCACTGAATAAGTTATCTGTTACCGCTGGCAACTCTAGTGTGTATTTATCTCATTGCTCCTGGATGTTCCTTGACGCGCACTCCGAATATCCGACAGCCACGACATCTGTGCAAATCCCTGCTTCTACGCCGTCATTGGATACAAAAGCCTATCGAAACTCAGTTTCAATATTTGTACATACCATGACATTGGAGTGCCATGAATCTCCCGTCTCCTCTATTGCATTCTCCCCTGATGGCAAACTAATTGCCTCGGGCTCTTTTGACAAGATGGTTCGAGTCTGGGATTCGCAGACAGGGAAAACCGTGTCCGGCCCCTTCAAGCATCACACATTGTCGGTTTACAGTGTTGCATTCTCACGCTGTAGCAAGAAGATTGTTTCCGGTGGAGGCGGTGGTAGTCGGGGGGAAATATTCATTGTGCATGCGGACACTGGTGATATTTGTTTCGGCCCTGTCACAGGGCATTCAATCATCCAATGCGTCTCATTCTCACCTGATGGAGAATGGATTGTATCAGGGTCATCCGATAAGTCGGTCCAAGTCTGGAATGCGTCGACGGAGTATAATAAATTGGGCCCATTCAAAGGTCACACTGGCGAAGTCGTATCTGTTGCATTTTCACCCGATGGCAAGAGGATTGCTTCAGGTGGTGGGGACAAGTCAATTTTCGTCTGGGATGTGGACACGGGTACAGTTGTTTTGGGCCCGTTGACTGGACACACGGATCGTGTCTGGTCTGTGGCATATTCACCCGATGGCAAAAAGCTTGCCTCGGGCTCTGGCGACAAAACCATTCGCATATGGGACGCAGAGAGCGGAAAAGTCATCTCTGGCCAATCACACTTCAACGGACACACGGCTTACATTCCCTCAGTGGCATTCTCGCCCGATGGTCGGTGGATCGTATCTGGTTGCCATGACCAAATGATACGGGTTTTTGATGTTGAAGAGGGACATCTGGTGGCAAGGCCTCTCAGGGGACATGTTCATGAAATCCGTTCAGTTGCATTCTCTCCGGATGGCAGGAGGATTGTCTCAGGCTCGTATGACAAGACAATTCGTGTTTACACTCTTCAGTAATGAAAATTGAGGCTTGCACTGAACGACCAGGATCTTCACTGAAGCACAATTTGTTTCAATTCAAAGGCAGTCATGTCCGTAGATTACCGAGCTCGTCCTAGTAATCACCACGATAGACAGTGTGACGAGAGTGTCGACGTAATCGACGGTCGCGACACACGAAGAGAGAGTTAGTGCCAAACAGTAGACAGTGGTATAGTGAATAGATTGCGGGGTATCTACTCCTTGCTGTCGTACCCTACGTAGAACTAGGTATTTTATAGGCCCTGCCTAACAACCTAATATAAAAGAGTGTATCAGGTCCATATGGTCGTGCTACGACCATTCGAAACGATGAAACGCGGGGGGGGCTATAGACCATATGCTAAGCAACTTGAAACCATAATACGAGTTTGAGGGTATTTGAGAACGCTGGCGGTACCGGTCTGTTACATACGCCATCCATTGACTCCTGCGGGGTCAATCAAAGCCGGTAACATCGTCCTCGAAGCCGACGGAGTCGTCGATACGGTTGTCGTCCGCGGCAAACTCATCTACAGCTTCTTCCATTGTAGTGTACGGGGAATTAGGGCTGAGCCCCAAATTCACCGGCAAATTCTCCCTGGCGTCAACCACCTGTGAGGCAAATTTGCCCACACACAGGTATGTCTATGGGGTTGGGCAATCTCTATAAGGTGTGACATGTGTCACGGAGACCATCACGTGTGACACCCTGCACAAACACTGACCCAGTCCCTTTACGAGTTCACAACTCACTTTAGTGACAAGTCTTGAGTGTAAGAAATGTTCATAATGAATGTATAAATGTTTCTATCTCCAAAGTTTTCATGGTAATAATTTTAGGCAAACACTGTTCCATGATTTGTCAATTCTTACAGCCAAATACAGCCTAGAACCTTAAACATCTATAGACTCACTCCAATCAGGTCTTCAAGCTTAGCTTTGGCTGAGTGGTATATTCCATTTATATACTAAAAGATTTTGTTCAAGCCAGAATTTTGGTAAATGTCTTTAAAGTTCTAAAATATGTCAATCTCTCAAATTCCCTGCCAAAATTGGCTTAAAAATGGAAGTCTATAGGTTCATCAAATATACATCTTACAGCTTAGCTCTAGTGACGCAATTTCATCTCAATCATGATTAGAACATTTTGTTCAAGACCGATTTTTAATAACTTGCTCCGTTGTTGAGATATCAAGACAGCTACAGATAGTAGTGGGTCACTAATTGTCACGATTTCTGTCACATAGCGTTATGTCACGCTGCCACGAGCCTGGGTGACATTGCCCAACCCCAATGTCTAGCATTGAGGTATGGATACAAGATTTTCGTTAACAGATGTAATGCTACCATTTTTCCCATTCCAAAGCCTGTGGAGTGACACTAACTTCAACTCTGGATGCCTGACTGGGAGTTGGTTGGCTGCTCTGCTGCGGGGCTGAGGGTTTGTCAGATAGGATATCAATCTCAGCTGCTATGTTACAGCGTATTCGGAAAAGCATGGCCAAGCCAACTTTTTTTTTCTTTTGAATGTCCGACCGGTAGCCACCAAATCGCAGTAACGCGCGATTTTTGAACTGATTAGGAAATATAGACTTAGATAAGATTTGAATATTTTGTATTGGATCTCATGAAATACTGTACCATTTTACATGATGTGAGAGAGAAATTTTATCTATTTTATGAGGGCTAGTCTCTCCCACATTCACTTCCTGAGAATTTCTAGTGTTTTGAAGGTTACAGGTGAAATATCATTATCTTATGTTATCCACTTGATTTTGTGTGGTTAATAGCTCCACAAGGAATGCTCAGGTCAACATGGTTTCAAGGAGAAACTTGTTCTATGTTCAGAGAGCTAAAAGACCACATACAATTATTTATACATTTCTTTGATCTCAGAAAGTATTTGACAACATTCACTAAAATACCTCACCTATAACCTTCAAAACACTAGAAATTCTCAGGAAGTAAATGTGGGAGAGACTAGCCCTCATAAAATAGATAAAATTTCTCTCTCACATCATGTAAAATGGTACAGTATTTCATGAGATCCAATACAAAATATTCAAATCTTATCTAAGTCTATATTTCCTAATCAGTTCAAAAATCGCGCGTTACTGTGATTTGGTGGCTACCGGTCGGACATTCAAAAAAAAAAAAGTTGGCTTGGCCATGCTTTTCTGAATATGCTGTAAAACCTGCACCGTTGATCCCTGTTAAGTCTGGTGGGGGTTGATCTAAGACACGTTATTTAATGTTATGCTCCTTGATTGAATATTGAATGAGCCAACCTCTAAACCAGCAGAATCATAGGCTTCCTGTGCAGATGAAATCATATCCGAAAGCCATTTGTCAAGGGTGACTCATGTAGGATATTTGGTGAGATATCTCTCGAAGACATCTGCAAGCACAGAGATCCCTATGACGTGACAAATGCACTTTTATTATTTGCGCGATAAACAGTGCACGTTTGCGCAATGAGGTTAATATATTCAAAAAAACACCTCCCTACTTGAGTACTCATAACTAGTCATTAACAATCATATATAAGTATATCAGAGAGGAGTGGGGAAGAAGAGGAATCAAGGTAAATGGACGACAAGTGAGGTGATTTACCATTTTGGATTGATTGCCTTGGTGCTCAAGTATGAGTTCACCTGCACCTTCACCTCCTCCCACTCTTCTGTCGACCTTCCCTCCTCTACCTCATGCATCATGTCACACTTGGTCAGCCAACATTCAAACCGCCCATCAAGTACTAGCTGACATTTACCGTCACGCATCTACCATCACTCAGCAAGATTCTGACAGTGACCCACTCCGAGTAGCGTTTCACATTGATATCATAATCTCTGATGCTATACCTGTTCTTGTTGCGATGGAGAAGGAGGGCGAAGCTGAAGAGAGCCCTGATGAGTCTCGATTGCCTGCAGAATGGCTTCAGACTGGTGCTGAGCTGTTTGGGAATCTGGTGGTCACTCTACAGGGCATCAGGAAGCTCACTGGAAAGCGGTGGGTAAATTTTAACATTAACTGTTACTGTTTTAATGGTACTCTGTATTCTGGTGAGGACACTCAAATCGTAGTACCAGACATGGTCACTTTAGTTCGAACTGGCAAGCCAGGACGTCCTTGTAAAGTAGTCGATCTCGATTTTCTCCATGAAACCTCCTCTGCCCAATGCCAGCTGAGGCTCACCAAACTTGCAGACATACTCGGCATGCATCGGAATGCACTTCGTCTATATATGAAACGGCATGGTGTTCTCCCACAATATTCAAGGATCAGCAATGCTGATCTGGACATTCTGGTCTGGATATTCAAGGCTCAAAAACCAGAATCAGGAATATGCTACCTAGTTGGGTTTCTATGAAACCATGGGCGTTGAATCCAACACCGTTGTGTAAAATTATTGTTGAAGCGGGTGGATGGGCTGGGTCAGGTTTTGCGTGAATGAAAAGTGATCCGATGAAAGAAGTATCTCGTAAAGCAGCCCAATGCCTTATGGCATCTCGATGGACATCATAAATTAATATGATGGGGGATAGTCATACATGGATTCATTGATGGCTACTCCAGAACGGTCAGTTCGGCTTGACTATTCTATTATGCAAACTGAACTACCATATAAAATTACAGGTTACCACCTTACGGGAAAGCACAAATAATCCTGCAATAACAGTCCTAGAAATCTTTCTCGACACCTTGGGTGAATATGGTATGCCATCTTGTATGCGTGGGGATCGAGGAGGAGAAAATATGTACTGTGCGATGTCATGGCCCCAAGTGTTTTTGGGTGTAATGTCATGGGTTTACCATTGGACCATGGACTTAGATATTTAACTGCAACACTATGGATGCACACCTACACTCATTAGTACCCATTCTATGCCTTTCCACATTATGCATGCTAGTGAACAGACACAGATAGCATTTATGCTTACCTTTATATCATTTATTATGGCTTCACTAGCAATGCCCAGACCTAGCCGTTTATGTATGGTGCACAAAGGCACATCCCCCACTCATTAGTATTTATTATATATTTCTCTGTATTACGTGTGCAAGGAGACAAGCCCAACTAGCATTGTTACCTATATTAGCAGTAATGGATTGATTACAAATCTTGTTTACTTGTATTGATCAAAAGCGGCTCAGCTAGATAATGGGAAATGATTAGATAAGATGTGAATAAGAGGATGATAAGATAATGATAAGATAGGATGCATCAGAGAGTGATTGTGATATTCTGCTTACATAAAGACAATGGTCTATTGTTCTGAGCAGTCCTTTGTTCTAAACAGTCCAAATGGAGATAGAGCCTATTGTTCACAGCCTCTTTGATGCCATCCATTGTTCTCATGACTCAGTCCTATTGTTCTCACTTTCCCATTGTTCTCAGTCCCCCATTGTTCTCCAACAGTATAAATAGGGCCCCCAAATTCCAGTAGTCAGTAGGATTTCCCCCCTCACCACTCAGTAGTCACTCTTAGTTGGGTTCACATAGTGTGATCCCTCATTCTCTTAGTACTAGTAGTTACTCATTGTAGTAGCTAGTGCTTGCAATCCAGTCTAGTTCACTCTTATTCTATCATTCTCTGAGTTCCCCTTGTCATCAAGGAGAATTCACCCAGTTCACTCAGTCCAATCAATTCATTAGTCAGCATTAGTCAGCTAGATACACTTCTAAGGTTAAGGTTTCATCCTAAACAAAACAGAGTATTCAAAAGGCATTAAAGATATCCCTGAACTAGTAGCCAATGTGCGTTTGAAGCTTCGGATTTAAGTCAGATATTATTATACCCAGAGATACTCTTGATTGAATAGGCCCTGTAGCCAAAACTGTCCATATTTAACTGGTGAATATTGTTATCAGTATTCATTAGTTCATATTTTTATATTCCAGTAGTGAATATTAGTATTTTCAGTACATCACACACCTAATTGCTATTCATCCCTACTCAAAGTCTCAATTCTTCATTGAAGAGACCTCACTATTACATTCTATTGATTCATATGGTATATATACTCACAAACCCCTTCCTGATAGGTTATTTAAATATTAGAAACCCACGAACAACAAGAAGGTACCTGAACAAAGTCAACTCTGGTAATTCTTAGTGAAACAAACATTCACATAACAGCAATATACATGGTAGTGAAGAATGGTCCCAATTGTTCGTCATTCATGTGGGGCTCGTGAGTTTTGCAATACTGAATGATCAATTTTATTTATGAACTCAAATATGTGTATAAAGCTCAACCTGAAACACACGAATCGAACTTCTTTGGGTGGAGGTCGGTACGCAGTTTGCACACCGTTGGAGAGCCTTCTTCAGCCGACTTGAAAGCCTCCATCACTTGGATGCCTTTGATCCAAACCCTCTGTGGCTTCTCCATATGCTTTTCCTCCAGAGCATCAACAATGACTGTGCTGAGTTTCAGAAGGTATGGAATTGCCATCCGATTGCAAGTGCAAATGACAAAAGCCCAAATGTATGTACTAACCGTATACCTCCTAACACCATGAAGCTTACTGCTTTGTGAAAGGACTTGCGGTTCTTCGGACAACTCAAGCATGGCATCGATAAGGACAAATGCGAAGGATTGCATCCTGACATCATTGATCGTTACTACGGTACCTATGGTGACAGAGTCTGTCGTCATAATGGCCAAACAGGAGCTGGACATCCTCGGAACAAGGCTGAAAGTGACTCAGACAGTGCTGGTTTGAGTAAATCAGACTTCCCGGTATGTGCTGACCAACAGTCAAATGTCCAACGTGAAGGTGTCAGTGTCCCCCATCATAGCAACCCATTTGGTGACAAGAATACCAAGGAAATTTTTTTGCTAGTTTTGGCAAAGGTTATCGAGCAGGGAATCAAACCAAGAGGGTATGGTTTGCACCCAGATGAATGGGAAGGTGATGATTATCCATTACTGGAATTTATTCCAGTGGGGAAACGAGGTGGGAAGGGAGTTCAGCTATCACTAGCAGATCCCATCTGGAAGAGCTGAGCAATTCTATGGGTCCAAGCACTACATGTACTTACACACTTTCTCGATACATAGCGATATTTAGAGTTTAGAGTCCAAGTAGAGCTTATATAATTTGGTTCATCAGTGTCTTTGCTCACTGTTCGCCAACTTGGCTGGCCTCATGTTACCTGCTTTATGCCGAGGGGGAAATAACTGTGATTGTAAAGAGTTCTCACCTTTGGAAGACCCTACTACACCACTGGCATGTGTGGAGTGTGGCCATGGTAGAAGCAAACACCTGAAGTTAGCGGCTGAACCCACAGAAAAGGCCAGTGTACTGAAAATCTTTCAAGACCTCGAAAGAAAGAAGTCTGTTCCACCCACTTTCGAGAAGGCTAGAGCAGAGACGCTTCAAGGATTTTCTGGTGGAAAATTGGGAAAGTTGTCTCGTAGCGAAGGCAAATCTTTGGTGCGTATTGTCAGCTCTTGCATAATCATGAGCTCATACTGTCATCAGGCCGATGCCAAGCTGGTGCAGGTTTCCTCCATTGTTGCAATTATTTGTGGCATAGATGTGAGTCCGTCTATCCGTCTATCACATCAAAGAATGATGATGACACTATTTGAACAGCCTGAAGGAGATTTGAATGACCAGCGGTCTCCATCATGCACAACACTTGCATTAATGGAGCAGAGAGGCTGTGTGAAGCTAGATGGCAACCTTGCATTCAACCAAAACTGGGACTACAGGCAAGTTGAGTTGTGGCTCGAAGAACTCTTCCCATGCATTCGGTTATATTCACTCAATGGTAAATCATCGAACCCACAATCGCGATGCTCTGCAGTGGGTACTTTGAACAAAGAAGGCTGACAGTTATCTGTTGTACCTACTATGCAGCCAATGGGGAGGGATCTATTTCACTATAAGGGACAAGAGAAATGTAGTATTGCAGACTCGCATATCTACTTCGGTGAGTGGATTTTTGTTTGTATGTTCAAACACTGATCACAGTTCCAGCCTTTCGTGATGCCATTCCTGTCAAGGTTTATGAAAGCTGGGATCCAAATTACGCAGCTGAGAAAGACTCTGCTTCACAAGATTCTGAGAGCAGTGATGCAAGTGGTTTTTCTGTTGTTACATATGCCGATGCTAAAACTGATTTGTCAACTTGCAGCCCAACCACATATCATCTCAAAGAAGCATGTTCGCGATTCCTCTTCTGAATCTGAGAAGAGGGCCACCAAAACAGAGATTGATTCTAGCGCTACTGCCAGGCAAACCAAACAATCCAAAGTATTAAGCCAGGCTTCTTGTGAGAACCTGACAAAGGGCATGTCCAGGATCTCCGAAGCTGGTCCTTCAGGCTTTATGTTGTTGGATTTCCCCCCATTTCACACTAATGTATGGTTTTCCATGTAGATTTCCCCGAATCCAATACAGGACATATTGAACCTCACCGCTCTGTCAACAGCCACTTTAGTACATTGTTGGTCCCTTTTCCCCCAACACAAGTACCTGTGACTGCGAACACAGTGGCCATGGCATTGCGCTCTGTGTCCTAACCCCCACAAGTTGTAGCGCCCTTGG
Organism: Hygrocybe punicea; assembly: GCA_963556145.1. NCBI lineage: Eukaryota > Fungi > Basidiomycota > Agaricomycetes > Agaricales > Hygrophoraceae > Hygrocybe > Hygrocybe punicea. The sequence continues at coordinate 7,061,193 of OY744465.1, read as the reverse complement.
AGGATGAATTATTTTTGCGCAGCGAGTGGGACCCTACAACATTTATCAATCTGTGGGCACCTACCTATGAAATCCGTCCAGTCACTATTTGATCCCTGTCATTACATTCCAACATTTCATCCCATACTCTCTATTATTTCTTGCCAAGCTGCTGCCACTCTTCCACGTTTACTATCACTTCCATAATCCAACCGTAGATGTTACAAAGTAAATACAGAAAATATTACCAAGTTGGTAACATGAGGGTGGAACTTAAGTGTGCTCTTTGTTGATGGCATCACTGAGCATCAGTTGAGCAGGATAAGACATTCATGGGAATATACAATGCTCATTTCAAAACTATTGTACAATGCATTGATATAAAGAGAAATGAGGGAGTGATTGCACTTTTCTATTTGGCATAAATAGATGAATCACTGAATGAGACAGGTTGAAATCTTACCCTTTGATTCAGTCCAGGATCACACCTAGGTAATCCACAATCTGTTGTCTTTGAACAGCTATTGTGGGAGCTGGGTTGGGGGGTAGCATCAGGAGACCAAAATTGTTTGTGGCTGCTATGCAGTTTGTGGCTGTGGCACCAAATCAGTATTTCCTGCTCATAGAAAGTACAATACATACTTGTAAATCCAATCAATTCCTCATGAGTCCTTGGTGCTGGCGCTTGGAGTAGACCTTGGAGTCCTCGCAATGGGGCACTCTGACCAGCACTGGAATTTGCAAGGCGCATTAGCATCAAACGTTGGCTAAGAGCATCTTCATGAGACATGCAATAATACTATGTAAAAACATGCGCTCACATTCGGTCAATCCTATCAACCGTGGTCTGGATGCCATTGATTTTGGTGCTTAGTTGATTGATAAGGTCTGATAACTCTCGAATATCATCCCCAGGAGGTGGAATGTTTGGGATGAGCTCAACCTGAGTGATTACATCCCTAAGACCATTAGCAAGCCAATGGAAGTCGGGCTGGGGACGAAGGATATCAACCATGATGGTACAATGAACAAGGCGTGACATCTGTCTCTTTTTGTCAGCCTTTCTTCTCAATTCAACAACCAACACATTCCAAGATGGTAGAAACTACTTCACAAGTCCCTATCAGACACCCAATTAATTGGGATCTCCAAGGGACTCATGTCTTTCGTGTAGGTGCCTTTATCCTCCATCCAATCAACTAAATGAGAATGGATTTTTTTGCAGTAGGTAAAGAACACTCTACAAACTTGACTCAAAGACACTATCATGAGCGTCAAAGATGTTTTCAGACTGCCGCAGATTTACAATACTTCAGATGCAGAAGGGATAAAAAGGACAGAAGCTTGACCCATTTGTGTTCCCAATGTTGCCGAAGCCGAGTTTGATATATTTATTTCGCAGGCGTATAGAAGGTACACTCAGTCTCTACATAATAACAGATGAATTACTCACCTTGCGATTGAAGATTCACCCCACCACCCTTCCAGAATGATGTTCTTGTCTGACTCCTCCATCTCAGCCACTATTTCATGTCAGAATCCACGCAGCTTTTTGCAATGCATGGCATACAAGCACGCAAATGGCATTTCCACCCAGCTCACCTAATCCAACTCTGCTTCAAGTTCAATAAACAGCTTTTCTTTGAATTCACATTTTCACAGCTGGTCGACACATGATTTCATGAGCTAACTATGGAACATAAAAACATGATCGGTCCAAACATTTTTCAGGCTGTAGCAGAAGTCAAGGAGACCCTCGAGGAGCATAAACAGATCATTGCAACTGAGCCACCGATAATTAGCTTTCATGCTGCTGATTGTAACAAACCTGAGCGGTGCAATGAAGATTGGTACACTGTGTGGTGGAATGGAATGGGCAGATTTTTACTCGATGGACGAAATCCATATGATGATGCGCTCAAATGTTTTGAGGCTCTGGAATTTGGCGAGATGGGCAGAGGATGTAAGAGACACATGCTCACATTGGTGAAGGATGGTGCTGGTTTCAGGCATGCTAACCACTGCATTGAGAGTGTTGGAGCTCAGTTGGCTCAAAAGCTCATTGTTCAATGACTGGTTTTTTTTGTGTACAATGATTCCACTTCTTGCCTGCTCCTCCAATATGATTGGTAGCAACTAAGTTATAACTAGGAAGATGTTTTTTTTAAATGTATTAATCTCATCGCGCAAATGCTCAGTTTCTATCGCGCAAACGTGCAGTTTCTATCGCGCAAACGCACAGTTTCTATCACGCCAAATAATAAAAGTGCATTTGTCACGTCATAGATCCCTGATCCATGCTCTTTTATTTTGATTGTGCCCTGAGCCTGAGAACCTAGCCTGACCTCCAGCTCCCTATTTACAGCTCCTTCTCCTATGTCATTCACCCAGTCATTGTCAAGTGAAAAGTTGTCAAATCGATAAATGCCTCCGTTAACTGAAGGAAGAGGTAGTGTGTTTGGAAGGCATGTGAGGTAGAGTCTTAGTGTCTTAATCTTTGCTTTTGTTGAGATGTCCATGAAAATGATGATGACGCTACAGCACTATGTTGAGATGGCTCTACAGCGGGTATTACCAACAATTCGAAGCCTTGGCTAATGCCAGCAGCCAGTGCAAGGCTTCAGAGTAAATACTTGAGTAATAAATGCCTGCTTCTCAACTGTAAAAGGCAATATAGTATACTTCAAATTCACCCAAATTCACCTGTACTTCCCACCTTAACACGCTTATAAGCCTGGTCTAATGGTTGATGCATCCAGCCTTATTAGGCTGTGGTCCGTGGTTTCCCCGACTCCAGCAATACCAATCTGAATAATCCTCAAACATCGCCCATCAATCCGCTATCTATATTGGGAAAACATCGACTCCAGCAATAAGTATACTGAGGTACTGCAATGTCCTTAGATTACATTAATCTTATCACATCTAATAGAGATAATCAGCGCCAAAATCTTATCATTCTCTTTATCAATTAGATAGTGCCTTGTTTGGTCAGATACCATCGATAAGCTTGTGTACGCAGACTCAGAGCAGCTATCTCTGCACAGTGACTTAGTGTCCTCCCATCCATCCCTCTCCATTCCACACACCTAATGGCATCATCACATTGGATCCAACAAGGTGAGACACGTCGTCATTGTCAGGTATGTTGAACGTTCCTTGTGGCATTGTGGTGTTGAATGTTGTCCAGTCAAACGTCATTTTAGGCATCGTGGTGTTAAACGTAGGCTCTGAAGGTGGAAGGAGGAGGTCAAACGTGACTGGTGTGGCCAATGGCACACTGAAGCTTTGTAAGGATAGAAGAAAATTTTCGTCATTGAAGTTGGGATCCGCTGCGGGGTCATAGTTCGTGAGGTTATTGGCGATGGTATTGTTTCCATTGCTTGCGAAATGGTTTTCACAGTCGACGTTGAAGTTCGCTAGATGTCCAAATTGCAAGGCGAGGGTATCTGCGCTGACGTTGGCTTCCATGCTTGCACTGGCCAAGGGATTTCCAAAGTTGCTAGGCTCTGAATGGCTGGGGTCTGCATTTCCCCCATCTTGTTCCTCATCGCTGCCTCCGTTGCTATCACTGATAACTTCCCTGCTCTTTCCAGTGGTCCTGCGACGCTTCCTGCCCGAGTCGTCACCTTGATGTCGCCGCTTAATTCCTTTGTCAGAATGAGTCTGGTGATGTCGTGGTCCCTTGAGTTCTCCTTTGTTGATTTTCTCGGTACGTTCTTGATCCATTTTTTCGAACTCCTCATCAGAGATCTGCCACCATCTTGTCTTTCCAGTTTTCCACTGCCTGTGAAGCTCCTCAAGATCAGCAATCGATTTTGATACTGTACTCAAATTTGCAAAGGCCATTGTCTTGGGCCATCCCTCAATAATGACTCTGTGTACGACCACGACAAGTTCCCAGTATTTACTCCAGTGCATCCATGCATCTTCATCATCAGTGGCCTCAACTGCAAGATTATGAGATTATGCTTGTGAGTCTTTACCATCCAGCATGCCTTCTCCTTGACTCACCCAGCTTTCTCTGCATTAAGTCTCGTATGTCTTTGCGAAGGGAGTTGGATTCTTGCTTGTAATTCTTAGCCGATCCTGGTGTGTTGTTAATCAGCATATTTCAGTGCAAGTGAGCCAAAATGGCAAACCTTGAATGCCATTGAATGCAAAACCTTCCATACAACTAGCAAAATCTTGTTGATCGATGTAGAGGGCAGGGTCCCTCTATACACGAAAACCCGACATATACGACACAACCCGAATCTGCACAAAGACCTATAACGAACCCGATCGAAATACGTTCCAAAATCCACCAAACCCAGATCCGGATCCGATCCGTAACACAGTGCGGCGCTCAACCCGATTGTATACGTTCTCATCACGATGATCATCAACACCGGTTCACTCCTATACTACAGTTCCTATCACATTTCGTAGAGACACTGATCGGGTTGATATGTTTCAGTAGATTTGACGTTTACTGCCTCTTCTCCTAACTGGCCTGTGCAGAGCACCGCCTTGTTTAAGTACTATAAAATGTAGAGATAGTTGTACCAATAATACAAGTTGACTCTTCACCCCAAAACGCACAGAACCCTTTCGTACTAAGTCTCTCACCACTTTCCGTTATCCCATAACAAACCTGCCCTTACTATCCCTAAATACTCTTCGTCAACTCCACGACCCAACCAGATCCGACACCCAAATCAATCTGGAAACCAACCCGACCAATCGGACACCAACCCGACCAATCGGAAAGGTCCAATCCTCTCCAGTTCCCACTTACGTGACCTCGGATTCTCTACTTGCCACTCCTTTGATCACTTCTACTAGCTGATCACCCTTCACAGTAGATTCCCATTCGGATCTACAACCCAACTTGCCGTCACATCGATGCCCATTGCAGTGGGAAGGAATTTGGCAACCTCCTCGGTTGCAAAGGATACCCCATTGGTTGTTTGGTTTGAGGATCCTCTAACTGCAACTAACATGGTCTCCATTCCAGTTCTTGATTTTAATTTTTCGAGCTAAAAAATTGTCAGATTGGTTCCTCAATATGAGCTAATAACACACCTCGCCCGTGATCTTCCTGATGGTGTGTGTTATATCCAAGCCCTTCAATTTGTTTGATGTGCGTCGACCAACACTTTACACTGAGCCACACATTCCTATGGAATCCAATCAGACTCTGATCGGAATGCTCGGACTCCGAGGATTCCGAGCGGATTCCACTAGGAATGGAATCTTTTTTTGTAGAGCACTACCAATTCTGATATTCCGATCGGATTCCAAGTAAATTCCGCCTGGAATGGTCAATTTTTCGGATTTTCATTGGTTTTCATGGGGTATGCTTATTTACAAGGAATCATGAGGAATCCACTCGGAAACCACTCGGAATCCTGCCAAGTTTTTGAAAAGTGCCAGCTTTTTTCGACTTTTTTGCATTTTTCTCACTCAATTTTGTAAATAAAACATTTCTGACACTATATATGGGATCAGGTATACAAAGGGCATGCTAACCAAATTAGGCAATATTTTCCCACGCTCCATATTTGGTAAGAATTCTGAGTGGAGTCCGAGTGGAGTCTGAGTGGATTCCTTGCAAAACATTGTAAATTTGTTCCTGCATTCTTAGTATATTCAAACATCCAACAAACTGTTAAGGTATTTCTTCACTGTTTGTCCTTTTCCTTCCTTTTCCTTCTTTACTTTGTCATCATCATAACACACATGCCATTCCTCTCCACTTAGTTGTTATGCTTATGTCTTATGAACAGCATTCCTTTTCATATATGTTTCCTTCACCAGTCTGAGGTACATAGCCTTTCTCTGTCTCCATATGTCACCTTCCTTTCAATTGCTTTTTTTCCTATATTCATTTCCTTGTCTGTAGTACTCAGTCTTTATCTCCATTCACATTTCTATAGTGCATGGCTAAGTAATGTATTTGAAAGCTAAGCTTCTATTCCTTTAAATGACTTGGTGAAGTAAAGCTACTTTGCTTAGTCTCATCACATTACAATGACTATTAAATCCTAACTGTTAACCCCAGTGATTACTGATCCATATCAATTCCAAAGTCATCATTATCATCTCGTTATTGTCTTCAATGATTGGATAACCTGTTGTATCTGTTACCAAAGTTTATTCTCTTGAACATCCCTTTAACAGTCTAATATCCTTAACAGACCATGTAAGAGTACTCTATTTTCCACCCTTTTCCATCACTGTCTATGGAGCAGGACTATCCATATACACCTGATGGTCCTATTATTAATGATATTTCCAAACTTAGGCCAAGCAATCACCAGCTTTCTGATCTGATGATGATAAGGTTGAGTTTTATAAACCACTTTTTGAAGCCATGGACCTATTATCTCCAAAGATGACAACATACATCCTGGAACTTTCACCAGAATGCATATTTGTTTGAATCCCTTTTTATTTCTTCTTTCCATCTATTTTTATTACTTTTCTGACCATATTTAAACTGTTGCCTATATGAACCCATCTATATTATCATAAATTGGTTGTTGCTCTATATTTTCTACTCATCCTAGATATTACCCAGCTACAGTTCTGACAAGATTGAAGATCCTCCATTCGTTTGCTTTCATCTAGGTCAGTAGTAGAGTTGCTTTATAAAACACCACTTGAATGAGTTATTTCAATCTGTGAGCATTTAGATGGAGTTTGTAAGGGGACATCCCATTCTGACTCCAATTCCAGTTCTGGATAGCTCATGTAGCTCAATTCAAGCACCATTGGAACCAGTTCCAGTCCCTGCATCTACAGTATTGTATTTTGGTTCAGTCTTTTCATCTCTTTCATAATTGTTCTTGCTATTCATATGTACATACATACACACCCACCATCACTACCCACTATTCCACCCCCCTTATTTGGTACTGTATAGTCATGGCTCCCTCCAAAGTGGCTGTTATATTTTCCACTGCCCTACTGGGGTTCCTTTAGGTTGGTACAGTTAGGTATTCCTTCTTGTACATATATTCACCTTTGGATCCTGTTAGTTTGAGTGATAGCCTCAACTGCCTTATAGAGTTTGCATACAGTCCTTTTACTTCTTGGTTCCACATTATCTTTGCTTATCTGTAATAATAGTTGACTGGAATCATGTTACCTTGCTTGCAAGATTACTGAGTTGTCTTAATTGAAGCCAGAATTTGTTGCCATCACCTGATGGGCTCAGTGACCTCTCAGGTGCTGGTTGTACACATATGCAGAGTCATGGAGTGTGAGATCTTACTGTCACATTTTGTATATATGTCACTTGACACATTGTCTAACCACATCCAGCAAGGTTTTCACCAAAAAGTTGGCACTTCCTCTAGTTTATTTTCCACAATATATTTAATCTAGCACCTGATATCTAACAACCTTTAGTCTCAATCTGAATTGCTCATAAATTAATAATATCACTGGGTAGAGATATTTTGAAAGTTGTATAATTGTTATGGATTGCTATTGTCTTAGTGGGCTCCAGCAACAATGAACCAAACAAGAGTGATGAATTGTGATATGGTATGAGGTTATTACAAATGGGAGTAAGAAGGGGGAGGAAGTGTCTGGGTAGGTAGTGGTCGGGGGAAGAGTAGCTAGACTAAACTTGTAGACTACGACTACAATTGTCATGCTTATATACAACAGGACTTCAGGGCAGGTTTCTTTGTCAAGGCTCGTGGTGATGGTGAGGCCAAGTTCTGAGATGAACGGCATCTTCATTGTCATGGTGGGATATGCATGACACGACGGACCCAACATTGAGGTTGGAAGAGGATGAACCGGAGCATGAATCAGAGCGAGCTGTGACAATAACATAAAATTACTATTAATTCACCTGTGCCCTCATTCATGCCAAGGAATTGATACTGGATTAGAAATATTTGCCATCTCTTAAGTTGTGCTATGGGTTGCTATCATTTCACTCCAAAGCCAGGTTTTGTTCAATTACAGCTATATCTTGACAGCCTATATTTCTCAAGTTTTTATTAAGAGTAGTCTCACAATCTTACTCTCAATATTGATAACTCATATACAAGAGAAAATTTAATATTTCACAAATTATTTACACAATTAATCTAGACAATTATTCTTAAGTATGTGGGGTGAGGAAGGGGGAAGTGTGAAAATGAGGGGGGGGGGATGGCAGAGAGAATGGGAGGGGGAATGGGGGGAATGGGAATGGGAAATGGGGGGGAATGGGAATGGGGGGGAATGGGAATGGGTGGGGGAAAGTGAGAGGGAGGGGGAATGGGAGTAGGAGTGGGTGGGGGCAAGGGAAGGGGGGAAGAGGGAAGGTGAAGGGGAGGGGGAAAGTCAGGGGGAGAGGGAATGGGGGGAGGGGGAAAGGAAGAGGGAAGGGTGGGGGAAAGGGAAAGTGAGAGGAAGAAGGAAAGGGGGGGAATGGGTGGGGGAAGGAAAAGGGAGGGGAAGGGAAAGGGAGGGGGAAGGGAAAGGGAGGGGGAAAGTGGAAGGGGGTGAGAGGGGGAAAGGGAGGGGGAAAGGGGAAGGGGGAGGAAGGGAAGGGGGAAAGGGAGAAGGAAGGGGAGGGGGAAAGAGGGAGAGGGAGAGTTTGAGGGAGGGGGAGTAAAGGGTTAGCAGGGAAGGGGGAGAAGGAGGCAGGGGAGGGAGGGGACTTACAGGTCCTGGCCCCCATCGCCATTGCTGCTGCTGCTGCCATCGTCGCTGTTGCTGGCCTGCTGCCGTTGCCATTGCCGCTGCTGCTGCCCTGCCATTGCCGCTGCTGCTGGCATGTCGCCATTGCCATTGCCACTGCCGCTGCCAGGTTGCCGCTGTCGGGTTAACGACTGGGCATCGTGGTGTGTCCTGTGGTGGCCTGGCGCGTGTGGGCACCGTTATAGTCAGTAAAATCAGTAAAAATTATAATAAAAAACTTACCTGGACAGCGGGGGTGGGTGCACCACCTGCCGCTGCGCTCCCCGTTGCCGTCTCTGGCTCCTGTGGTTGGCCGGCGTCGCATGTGTTGGTGGTGCGTGGGCGTGGGTGGAGGTGGGCGTGGGTGTGGAGGTGGGCGCTGAGGTGTGGTTGATGGGTCGTGGGCGTGGGCGCGGTTGTTTGGGCGTTGGCGGGGTCCATCATTTGGTGTTTGGTGTGTGCATGTGGGTGGATGTGGTTGTTGTCGCGTTGTTTGCATTGTTTGGTTTGTTGGTTTGTTGATGATCATGTGATGCACTGAAATGGTCCATGCACCAAACAAACCTATATAAACTCCCGAAACTCAGCTATCTATTTCGGGGCAGTGCCCCAATTAAGTAGATATACAATAAATTAGATAATAGTATTAAAATTTTTACTCTACAATTCCTAATGGATTCCGAATGGATTCCGAGTTGAGTCCAATGCAGAATAAATGCTAGGACTTTACTCGGAATTCCATAGGATTCCTTGGATTCCTAGTATTCCGCTTGGATTCCACTCGGAATCAGCTGGGACTAGGAATGCACTAGGACTGAGTTTATAGTGATAATTCTAACAATTTGGCTAGACTTGAAATTCACTGGGAATCCACTGGGAATCCTAGGAATCCGAGCATTCCGATTGGATTCCACTAGGAATGTGTGGCTCAGTGTAAAGTGCTCGCGTTGACTCTTTTTTTCAATAGCCTTAGCTTCCTCCAGACCACAAACAAGTTTGTCCTTTTCTTCAGCCATTAAGACGTTATATTCAGCTTTATGACTGGTGAAAATTTTCATAGTGTCCTTGCCAATTGCTGTAGATTGCATTCAGCCAAGGACAGAATATAATACGAACTACTCACATAGCCCTTGAGCCCGTCGTTCTTGAAGTACCATCTTGGAGAATCCATTCCAAGCACTGGACTTTTCATGGTGAGCATCTAAAAGGAAGGGGAGGAAGGGGGGTCTGTGGTGTGGGTATTCGGTTATGGTCGCGTTTTGCTCGCGTGTGGGCACATTTCGTCACTTATACTCGCGTGGTCTCGCTTGCTTAGCCACGCGAGGCCTCTGTCCCCTAGCAAGGCAAAGCCGAGCCATTTTGGCTGCGACGCAAAGCGGAGCCCAACACCTCCCCAATACCAGATCGCCATCCCTGGACCCCGAACTGCAAATCCCCACCACAGGCGACGAGAGGGGACCCATTGGGGTCCGTTGAGCCGAACATGGTGAGTTCCCGCGGCCCCGTTTGCCCACGCTGACCCCACCTTTCCTCATGCCCCCAACCCAGAACTCTACCCCGGGACCTCGGATCGCCATTCCCCGCCGTACAGACACAGGAGGGACGCATTGGGGTCTGTGGAGCGCAAAATGGCGAGTTCCCGTGGCCCCGTTTGCCCGCAATGACCCCACCTGTCCCCATACCCCCCATCCCAGATCTCTACCCCGGGAGCTCGGATCACCAAACCCCGCCACAGACGGCTGGACAGGACCCAATGGGGTCGACTGAGCACAAAATGGTGAGCTCGCACGGCCCCGTTTGCCCACACTGACCCCACCTTTCCCCATACCCCCCACACCAAATCTCTACCTCCGGACATCGGACGGCCAATCCCCACCCCACACATGCAGAAGGCACCCATTGGGGGTGATTGAGCACAAAATGGTGCGTTGCCGCAGCCCCGTTGGCCCGTGCTGACCCCCTCTTTCCTCACACCCCCCATCCCAGATCTCTACCCCGGGACCTCGGACGACCAATCCCCGCCGTACACACGCAGAGGGGACCCATTGGGGTCGGTTGAGCACAAAATCGAGGGTACGTTCGTCCCCGTTGGCCCACGCTGACCCCCTCTTTCCCCATACCCCCCCTACCAGATCTCTACCCCGGGACCTCGGACGGCTAATCCCCACCAGAAACACTTAGCAGGAACCCATTGGGGTCGATTGAGCACAAAATCGAGGGTACGTTCGACCCCGTTGCCTCGCGCTGACCCCACCTTTCCCCATACCCCCCCTACCAGATCTCTACCCCGGGACCTCGGACGGCCGATCCCCGCCACACACAGTTGGATAGGACCCAATGGGGTCGGACGAGCGCGAAACCGCGCATTCGTTCGACCCCGTTGACCCACGCTGGCCCCACCTCCCCTGATACCCCCCCCCCTACCAGATCTCTACCCCCGGACATCGGATGGCCAAATCCCCCCGCACGCGGACGGTTATAACCCTCTGGGGTCGTTTGAACATGCCATTGTGAGTGAGTTCCACCCCGTTGGCCCACGCTGGCCCCACCTCTCCTCATACCCCCCCCTCCCAGATCTCTACCCCCGGACCTCGGATCCCCAAACCCCGCCACATACACAGGGATGGGACCAACTGGGGTCGTTTGAGCACGAGATCGCGCCTCCGTTCGGTCCAATTCCCTCGCGCTGCCCCCACCTCTCCTCATACCCCCCCCTCTTCCAGATCTCTACCCCCAGCTTTCAGATTGCCATCCCCCCATCCATGTAGTCATTATACTGGATGCTCTGCTCTTTTTCCACTGGCTGACCACCTCCACCTCATACAACTGTACCATAGAATCAAGTTATGAATATATTTATTATTATAAGAAATTGGTATGGCTGACTCTGACATAGAAAAAATTATTATTATCAGTAACAAATAGCCTACATGATGGAGCAAGGTGCTACCAAATGTGGGTAAATCTGCTATGAGCAGCCACTGGAGAACGGGTGCTACAGGTGTTTGTGAGCGAAGCGAACAAACATCAGTGGCACCAAAAGCATGTAACTCTGCTGTGAGTAGCCACTGCAGCACAGGTGTTGCAGGTGGACATTTCCTTCATTCACATACATAAGTGACACAAAAACTGTGAATTTGAGATAGCTATTCTGATAAATACTGACAAAGAAAACCCAGAAAATACATTGGAGATAAAATAATATAAAATAAAAATCATTGACACTGTAGGAAAGAAATTCAAAACAAAATAAAGTAAAATAAAATAAACTGCAACGAAATGAAGTCACACTGTAGGAAACAAATTTACAATAAATTACGATAAAATGTGAAAGAAAATCACATAAGTAAATGTACAATAAATTCAAATAAATTCAAGTAAATCCCAATAAATTCCGACAAATTCACAGAAATTCAATAAATTCAAATAAATTCACATAAATTCAATAACTTCAAATAAATTCCAATAAATTTATCATAAAATAAAATAAAACAAAACTAACTAACACTGAAGCAACGCTCGGGTACCATCTAGTCTAAAAGGAAGGGGAGGAAGGGGGGTCTGTGGCGTGGGTATTCGGTTATGGTCACGTTTTGCTCGCGTGTGGGCACGTTTGGTCGCTTATACTCGTGTGGTCTCGCTTGCTTAGCCACGCAAGGCCTCTGTCCCCTAGCGAGGCGAAGCCGAGCCATTTTGGCTGCGACGCGAAGCGGAGCCCAACACCTCCCCAATACCGGATCGCCATCCCCGGACCCCGAACTGCAAATCCCCACCACAGGCGATGAGAGGGGACCCATTGGGGTCCGTTGAGCCCAACATGGTGAGTTCCTGCGGCCCCATTTGCCCACGCTGACCCCACCTTTCCTCATGCCCCCAACCCAGAACTCTACCCCGGGACCTCGGATCGCCATTCCCCGCTGTACAGACACAGGAGGGACCCATTGTGGTCTGTGGAGCGCAAAATGGCAAGTTCCCATGGCCCTGTTTGCCCGCAATGACCCCACCTGTCCCCATACCCCCCATCCCAGATCTCTACCCTGGGAGCTCGGATCACCAAACCCCGCCACACACGGCTGGACAGGACCCAATGGGGTCGACTGAGCATAAAATGGTGAGCTCGCGCGGCCCCGTTTGCCTACACTGACCCCACCTTTCCCCATACCCCCCACACCAAATCTCTACCTCCGGACATCGGACGGCCAATCCCCGCCCCACACATGCAGAAGGCACCCATTGGGGGTGATTGAGCACAAAATGGTGCGTTGCCGCAGCCCCGTTGGCCCGTGCTGACCCCCTCTTTCCTCACACCCCCCATCCCAGATCTCTACCCCGGGACCTCGGACGACCAATCCCCGCTGTACACACGTAGAGGGGACCCATTGGGGTCGATTGAGCACAAAATCGAGGGTACGTTCGACCCCATTGCCTTGTGCTGACCCCCTCTTTCCCTATACCCCCACTACCAGATCTCTACCCCGGGACCTCGGACGGCCAAACCCCGCCATACACAGTTGGATGGGACCCAATGGGGTCAGACGAGTGTGAAACCGCGCATTCATTCGACCCCGTTGACCCACGCTGGCCCCACCTCTCCCCATACCCCCTCTGCCAGAACTCTACCCCCGGACTTCGGACGACCAATCCCCGCCCCACACATTTAGGAAGGACCAATTGGGGTCGATTGAGCGCAAAATGGTGCGTTCGTTCGTCCCCGTTGACCCGCGCTGACCCCCTCTTTCCCCATACCCCCCCTACCAGATCTCTATCCCCGGACCTCGGACGACCAAACCCCACTGTACACAGACGGATAGGACCCAATGGGGTCGGACGAGCACAAAACTGTGCCTGCATTCGACCCCGTTGACCCACGCTGGCCCCATCTCCCATCATCCCCCCCCTCCCAGATCTCTACCCCGGGCATTCGGAACATCAAACCCCTCCACAAACACACGGATAGGACCCTATGGGGTCGGATGAGCGCAAAACCGCGGCTTCATTCGACCCCGTTGGACCACGCTGGCCCCACCTCTCCCCATACCCCCCCCTCCCAGATCTCTACCCCCGGACGTCGGACGGCCAATCCCCACCACACACGGCTAGAAGGGACCAAATGGGGTCGAAGGAGCACAAAATCCTTCGTTCGTTCAACCCCGTTTGATCGCGCTGACCCAATCTCTCCTCATACCCCCCCCCCTACCAGTTCTTTACCCCCGGACCTCGGATCGCAAAACCCCACCACACACAGTCAGGTAGGTCCAAAAGGGGTCGGATGAGCATGAAATGGTGAGTTTGTTCCACCCCGTTGACCCGCGCTAACCCCATCTCTCCTCATACCCCCCCCCCTTCCCAGATCTCTACCCTGGGACCTCGGATCACCAAACCCCGCCACACACAGTCAGGTAGGACCCAATGGGGTCAGATGAGCATGAAATCACGCATCCGTTCAGCCCCATTGCCCTGTGCTGACCCCACCTCTCCTCATGCCCCCCCCCCTACCAGAGTTCTACCCCCAGGCTTCAGATTGCCATCCCCCCCTCCAAGTAGTTACTATTCTGTATGCTCTGCTCTGTTTCCTTCCACTGGCTGACCCACCTCCACCGCACTGTACAATAGAATTAAATTACCAACAAACTTCTTGGTTGGCTGACCCTGAGTTGGCTGACCCTGATATAGAAAAGCTTTTTAATTGTAAATTCACATTTAGCCACATTTAACCACAAAAGATGAGTGTAAATTGTGCAGCTGCTACAAAATGTGTTATGAGCAGCCACTCCAAAACGGGTGCTACGGGTGTTTGTGAGCGAAGCGAACAAACATCAGTGGCACAAAAAACATGCAACTCTACTGTGAGTAGCCACTGCAGAACAGGTGCTACAGGTGTTTGTGAGCGAAGCGAACAAACATCAGTGGCACAAAAGACATCTAACTTTGCTATCAGTAGCCACTGCAGCAGGTGTGCTATAGGTGGACGTTTCCTTCATGCACATACATCAGTGATGCAAAAACTCTAAATTTGAGATAGCTATTCTAATAAAGACTGACAAAGAAAACCCAGAAAATACATTGGAGATAAAATAAAATAAAATAAAATAAAATGAAGTCACACTGTAGGAAACAAAGTTACAATAAAACAAGAGAAAAGGTAAAAGAAGATCACATGAGTAAAAGTAAATTAAATTCACATAAATTCAAATAAATTCAAATAAATTCAAATGAATTCCAAAGAATTGCAATAAATTCTAATAAATTCAAACGAATTCTAAAAAAATCCAATAACTTCAAATAAATTGACATAAATTGACATAAATTCAAATAAATTCAAATGTATGAAATAAATTTACAATAAAATAACATAAAATAAAATAAAATAACATAGAATAAAACAGAACAGAATAAAATAAAATAAAACTAACACTGAAGCAACGCTCGGGTACCATCTAGTCTAAAAGGAAGGGGACAATGGGGGGTCTGTGGCGTGGGTACTCGGTTATGCTCGCGTTTTGCTCGCGTTTGGTCGCTTGCCTCGCTTATACTCGCATGGTCTCGCTTGCTTAGCCACGCGAGGCCTCTGTCCCCTAGCGAGGCGAAGCCGAGCCGTTTTGGCTGAGACGCGAAGCGGAGCCCAACACCGGCCCCATACCAGAACATCATGCCCGCCACGGACTGCCAATCCCTGCGACAGTCGACGAGAGAGGACCCATTGGGGTCCGTTGAGCCCAACATGGTGAGTTCCCGCGGCCCCGTTTGCCCCCGCTGACCCCACCTTTCCTCATGCGCCCAACCCAGAACTCTACCCCGGGACCTCGGATCGCCATTCCCTGCCGTACAGACACAGGAGGGACCTATTGGGGTCTGTGGAGTGCAAAATGGCGAGTTCCTGCGGCCCCGTTTGCCCGCAATGACCCCACCTGTCCCCATACCCCCCATCCCAGATCTCTACCCTGGGAGCTCGGATCACCAAACCCCGCCACAGACGGCTGGACAGGACCCAATGGGGTCGACTGAGTGCAAAATGGTGAGCTCGCGCGGCCCCGTTTGCCCACACTGACCCCACCTTTCCCCATACCCCCCACACCACATCTCTACCCCCGGACATCGGACGGCCAAACCCCGCCACACACAGTTGGATGGGACCCAATGGGGTTGGACGAGCATGAAACCGCGCATTCGTTCAACCCCGTTGGCCCACGCTGGCCCCACCTCTCCCCATACCCCCCCCTCCCAGATCTCTACCCCAGGCTCTCGGATCGTAAAACCCCGCCACATACACACGGATGGGACCCACTGGGGTCGTTTGAGCATGAAATTGCGCCTCCGTTCAGTCCCATTGCCTCGCGCTGCCCCCACCTCTCCTAATACCCCCCCCTCCAGATCTCTACCCCCAGCTTTCAGATTGCCATCCCCCCCTCCATTTAGTTATTATTTTGATTATTCTGGATGCTCTGCTTCCACTGGCTGACCCACCTCCACCTCCTACCACAATGTACAATAGATTTCAATTATTAATAAAGTTGTTATAATCATAATAATTAGGGTTCTAACAGCGCTTATCCTTGCGCGTGCAGCCCCGCAAGACGCTAGCTGGGCCCGGATATGCCACAATTAAATAATAATTAGTTTCCAATTCACTTAGGTGCATGATTGATGTGGTAAATTTCATACGCGAAATAGTGGACATGGTTCCGCACGCCTCGCGCAGGTTTGGTCACACAACAACCAAACATGACCAAATTCCTTACATGTGGGGGAGAAAGAAAGCAATAATTGGC
Organism: Hygrocybe punicea; assembly: GCA_963556145.1. NCBI lineage: Eukaryota > Fungi > Basidiomycota > Agaricomycetes > Agaricales > Hygrophoraceae > Hygrocybe > Hygrocybe punicea. The sequence goes on along the minus strand of OY744465.1, from coordinate 7,044,775 downwards.
ATTCAGCTGGCACATTTGCTTTGAAACATATATTGGAAACTGTAAACAAATTCTCCCCCACAATTTGAGCTATTGGTTGGAATTAAAAAATGTGGGCATTGCAATTACAGCGTATTTCAAAAACCTTGTCAGTAAGTGAAAAAAAAAAAAAAAAACCGAGGCAGCTTACGAAGCTGCTCGGCCACTTCCGGGCAACTGTGGCTGAAGCTCTTAAGTGACAAAAACAACTGTTCTCAAGCAAGAACAGGACTAATTGAGCTTGAGGGCATCAACCCCAGTTGGGTGAGGATGCATTACACCATTTTAGAATATTTTCTGTGTACATAAGTGCAAGTGGGTGTTGTCAGATGATTATCAGAGATATATTCCAGTCATGTATCAATTTGGATACCATTACTCACTCAAATAATACTGAAATTGTTCTAAGTAAACTCAAAGCATTTATAATAACTATACATTTGTTTAAGAATTTTTTGGATGCTCTCTAAGCTCACCATAAATCTTTTATACAATTCATCCATGGAGATTTCCTTTTTTGGGTGAGCAACATGGTTTCTCATTAGAATGATCTGATGTACACAGAAAATATTCTAAAATGGTGTAATGCATCCTCACCCAACTGGGGTTGATGCCCTCAAGCTCAATTAGTCCTGTTCTTGCTTGAGAACAGTTGTTTTTGTCACTTAAGAGCTTCAGCCACAGTTGCCCGGAAGTGGCCGAGCAGCTTCGTAAGCTGCCTCGGTTTTTTTTTTTTTTTTCACTTACTGACAAGGTTTTTGAAATACGCTGTAAATGGTGCATCTATGAATTTGGCTTGCTCACAATTTGGGCCATTCAGGAATCCTAGCAATCACCCCCTTTATGAAGAAGTGGATGGGATTGAATATATAAATGTTATGTGGGTGTTGGGTTCACCTGGATGCAAAACTGGAATGCTGATATTTAAGCCAGTTTATCACAGCATCATGCTGATCCTCAGCAAACTCCTGAAAGGGACCGTCAGGGTGAAAGAGAGCGTGAAAGGCTGCAAAGACTGCAGATGACATCTCCTTCCATTCGTCGACAAAGAACATATGACCGTCAGCCTCCCATCGTTCAGCCAAACTTTGGCATGCCATCCTCAATCCCTGTTGACCCACAACAACCGACTTCATCGAGTCGTCATTGGCCAGTTCCAGTAGATGTTTATCCTGGCTTGCCAAGACATCAGATTGCACATCACGATAGGCGAGTGGCCTATTATTATCAGCAGCAGGCTTCAGGAAGAGACGTTCCACCAGTGTCGTCTAACATTCCACCTCCAAGAAACTGGGAGGAGGAGTTGCAACAGGGTTTTGAGCGGACACATGCTGAACGGGTCAGACAACGTGGACAATCAAATCAGCAGCGACCTGCAAGGCCTGCAGATTTTAATGCTGCACCTCAGCCACCTAGGACAAGTCGCTACGAGGAACTGAAGGCCAGACGTGCAAGGAAAAAGTCTGGACATCAGGAACAATTTGTTGTTGACGACCAATGGCAACACCAATTTAATGCAGAGTACCAACGGTTGGCAGAACAGGATCTTCTTGCCAAGCAGGCTGAAGAACAACGATTGCACCAACTGCGTCAGCAGGAGGAGCAAAGTCTTCAGGAATGCCAACGTCAGGCTATTCTTCGAGAAGAAGAATGTTGGCGGCAGAAGAACCTGGATGATGCCAAACGAAAACATCTTGCACAACAGTTGGAAGTGGAACGACTGGCCCAACTGCGTCAAGAGCTGCAGAGGTCACATCTTGCCAGAGAGACACGTTTGGCAAGACAATTGGATGAAGAGCATTCATTCCAACAATATCGAGAGCAGCAGCACAGGCCAAGACTGCTTGAAGTGCGTTCACATCTGCAACATCGAGATGAGCAGCAAGAGCTGAGACAGCTTGAAGAGCAGTCACATCAGCAGCACCAAGAACTGCAGCAAGGGCTAAGATTGCTGGAAGAGCAATCATACCAGCAGCATCAAGATGACCTGCAAAGGTTGAGACAGCTTGAAGAGCACTCACACCAGCAGCATCGAGAGGACCTGGGGAGGGCATCACAGGAGGTTGTGCTGGAGGATATAAATAATCAAGACATCAGGGCAGAGGCTGAAGAACAGGAAAATGTTATTCATGATGAAGAGGTGGCACTGGCTCAGCCAGATGCACTGGCATTGCAGGCACAACAACAAGTGCCTTTGGGTCGACGACTGAATGTTGTGCTACCTGTTCGCCTCAGCATTAAGAGGATGGATGTGGTGTGCTCTCACTGTGGTGCTCTTCACTTCATCACAGAACGCCTCTCAGGGTCTTCTCAAGTCCATCCAAGGTTTGGCATGTGCTGTCTTCAGGGACAGATTCACTTGGAGCCTTTGCCATATCCTCCTCTCACCTTGAGACGTCTTCTCATGGAAAGCAACCCTCGCGCACGTTCTTTCAGGGAACACATACGTCAGTACAATGCCGCATTTGCATTTACCTCCATTGCTGTTCAGCTCGACATGACTGTCCTCCAAGGTGCCGGTCCTTACTGCTTCCGCATGCATGGTGACATGCATCACAATATGGGCGCTCTCATTCCACGAAATGGTGTACAGCCTGCTTACGCCCAGCTCTACATTCATGACCCGCAAGCTGCTCTTGCCACACGTAATGCTCGCAATCCAAACCTGGATCCTACCATCATGTCTGATCTCCAGATGATGCTAATGCTGCAAACCCATTCGTGCCTCTCTACCAGCATGCATTTCGGATCATGATGGACAAGCCTCCAGAGGAACATGGAAATGTTCAGGCTCGCTTAGTCCTGCAGCCAAATGCAGATCGCCGTCGCTACAACTTGCCCACAGTGGAGGAGGTCACTGCCATCATACCAGGAAGTGGAGAAGAGGAGGTCAACCTTCACAGGGAGATCATTCTGCGTCTCAAGATTCCTGATCAAGGTGGTGCCCTCAAAAGGATCAGTCATCTCAATCCTGTCTACTGGCCACTCCACTATGTTCTTCTCTTTCCAAATGGAGAGCAAGGCTGGCATGATAGCATTCCTTCACTCCCTGGACCTAGAGGGCAATTCCACACCAAGAATGTCACTCAGCAGCGCTACCATGCTTACAGGCTCCACCCAAGGCTTCTACTCCACACCCCTCTTTGTGATCCAGAACCTCACACTATTTCACGGTGGTCGGCTGTTGCAGCAGTATGTCGTCGATGCTTGGTCTTCCGTAGAGGGCTCAGAGCTCTTTTGGCTGAAGACCCATCAGAAGGATATCAGAGCTGATTTGTACCAGGGGGTTGCCAATGCTGTCCACAATGCAGATGATGGTCCTGTTGATCTTGGACAAGTCGGAACCCGCATCGTTCTTCCCTCTACACATGCTGGCAGCACTCGCCACATGTTCCAGCTGTTTCAAGATTCAATGGCCATCAGCAGATACTGTCAGAAGCCAGATCTCTTTCTGACAATGACCTGCAATCCAAATTGGCCAGAGATTCAAGAAGAGCTGTTGAAATATGGCAGAGAGGTCAATGATGGTCCTGGCACACCTTTAAGACATCAAACAGCTCATGATCGCCCAGACATCATCGCACAAGTCTTCTACCAGAAGATGAAGGCACTTTTGAAGGAGGTCAGAGGGGGTCTCTTTGGAGAGGTCGCAGGATTGGTCTACACCATCAAATTCCAAAAGCGAGGTTTGCCTCACATGCATCTCCTTATATTTCTTCGAGGTCCTTTCAAGATCTGCACTGTTCCAGACATTGATGGCATAGTCTCTGCTCAGATCCCTGACCCTGTCACCACACCCCAGTTGTATGACACTGTCACCAAGTGCATGATGCATGGTCCTTGTGGTGCAGAGTTTCCTAACGCTCCTTGCATGGTCAATGGGAAGTGCAGCAAGCATTACCCAAAGATCTTTTCTGCAGAAACTTGCTTTGGAAATGATGGTTACCCAGAGTATGCCAGACCCAACAACGGTTGCACCTTCATGAACAGCAAGGGCCATGTCTTCGACAATCATGATGTCATCCCTTACAACCCATACCTTTCCGCACGTTACAACTGCCACATCAATGTCGAGATATGCGCTTCTGTCAAGGCCATCAAGTATATTCACAAGTACATATACAAGGGGCATGATTTGGCAACTTTGGCTGTGGGGCAGAATGGCAATGCAGAAATCAATGAAATACAGGAGTATATCGATGGTTGTTACATTGGTCCTGTAGAAGCTTGCTGGCACATATTCGAGTTCTCCATGCATGAGGAGAGTCCTACTGTGTATTGTCTTCCTGTCCACCTCAAGGATCAGCAGACTGTTTTCTTTGAAGAAGAGGATGATGCAGAGCTTATTGCAGACCGTGGCACTAACAAATCAACCAAGCTCATGGGTTGGTTCAAGGCAAACTAGTCACTGCCTGATACTGTCAATCACACCTATCAGGATTTCCCCCAGCATTTCATTTGGAACAAGAAGACAAAAGCTTGGACCGTTCATAAAAAAGGTTTTGCCATAGCAAGGTTGACCTGGGTTTATCCATCTGCAAGGGAGAGGTTTTACCTCAGGACACTTCTAACCATGGTCAAGGGTGTATTGGATTGGGATGCTCTGAACAAATTCACTGGTGTCACTGACCGTCATCCATGACCATTTGGGATGCCATGACCATTTGGGAAATCTAATAAAATTGAGTTGGCAAAGCAGCAATTGGTCTCGGACTTTTTGTTAGCTCGATCTAGCATATATCAGGTGTATATATCCAAGAGCTTAAGCAATGACAGCTTGTAGATCTTATCCCATGCTCTTATCAGTTCATCTAGTACCAAAAATATGAATTTTGTTTCGAGTTGTTCACTGCTCAGTGTATATTTCTTGGACAAATTAGGGTACAATACATTACTTCTCATCATGCCTGCACTTGTGGGGGTGTATTCGGGAGTGGAGAGTCACCTGTTGAGACAGGAGGAGCCTTTTCGTCGATTTTGACTTCGATCACTCAGTCACGTCACGCTTGGCTAATGGCTTGATTTGGACAGCTCAATTCGGCAAGCAAATTTGACAACCCTCAAGATAGTGGGCCATGCAAAATCATCAAGGTAGATGAAGAGAAAATCAGCTGAACTCAAGAAACCTGGATGCAAAGGGCAATGCACATCTATCAACACGAACTTCCCAATCCAAAATCTCTCTCGTCAGCCTGTAGGATCTGGAAGATTAGATAACTGGTATATCATACCCGACGTGATTGGGTCACGTCCCAAATGGCCATGGTTGTGCTGATAAGAAGATTTGTTGCTGATCCTGCACGATATGGACTATCCTCAGCCCGATTAGCTACAAAATGGTATGAAATCCAAGTTTAGATACTAAAGACATAATCTGTCTACTAAGTTTTGGTACAATACTGCCAAATATTTATTCCGAGACCGAATAAGATTTGGCCATCCCAAATGGTCATGGATGACGGTATCCAACTTACAAGGCTGTTTGTCTCACATGGGGTCTCTTGGAGGATGATGGAGAGTGGGACAGCTGTTTGAAAGAAGTAGGTGAAATACAAACAGGTGGTCAATTGTGCATCCTCTTTGCCACCACCCTCATGCACTGTATACCAACTCAACCAGACGTGCTTTGGACTCAACATAGGGTTCACATTTGCGATGACTTGCGTGTCAGGATCATAAATCATCACAGAGGACCAGGTTTACGATTATGGCCTGTTTTTGATGAATGCCATCCTTCTTAATTCTGGCAAAAACCTTTCCCTCTATCCTCCTATGCCTCTTTCTGCAGGTGAATGGCAGGTCCAGCAGAATCCCAATCAACTTCTGCAGCAGCAATTGGATGTTGACCCATACAATCTCTTGCTTCGTGTCGACTTCAACAGGGGGCGCTTCAATCTTGAGCAACATGCTGCTTATGATGTTATGTGAATGTTTGTTTCACCAAGAATTACTGGAGTTGGCTTTGTTCAGGTACCTTCTTGTTGTTCGTGGGTTTCTAATATCTAAATAACCTATCAGGAAGGGGTTTGTGGGTATATGTACTATATGAATCAATAGAATGTAATAGTGAGGTCTCTTCAATTAAGAATTGAGACTTTGAGTAGGAATGAATAGAAATTGGGTGTGTGATGTACTGAAAATACTAATATTCACTACTGGAATATAAAAATATGAACTAATGAATACTGATAACAATATTCACCAGTTGAATATGGACGGTTTTGGCTACAGGGCCTATTCAATCAAGAGTATCTTTGGGTATTATAATATCTGGCTTAAATCCAAAGCTTCAAATGCACATTGGCTACTAGTTCAGGGATATCTTTAATACCTTTTGAATACTCTGTTTTGTTTAGGATGAAACCTCGACCTTAGAAGTGTATCTATTTAGGATGAAACCTTAACCTTAGAAGTATATCTAGCTGACTAATGCTGACTAATGAATTGATTGGACTGAGTGAACTGGGTGAATTCTCCTTGATGACAAGGGGAACTCAGAGAATGATAGAATAAGAGTGAACTAGACTGGATTGCAAGCACTAGCTACTACAATGAGTAACTACTAGTACTAAGAGAATGAGGGATCACACTATGTGAACCCAACTAAGAGTGACTACTGAGTGGTGAGGGGGGAAATCCTACTGACTACTGGAATTTGGGGGCCCTATTTATACTGTTGGAGAACAATGGGGGACTGAGAACAATGGGAAAGTGAGAACAATAGGACTGAGTCATGAGAACAATGGATGGCATCAAAGAGGCTGTGAACAATAGGCTCTATCTCCATTTGGACTGTTTAGAACAAAGGACTGCTCAGAACAATAGACCATTGTCTTTATGTAAGCAGAATATCACAATCACTCTCTGATGCATCCTATCTTATCATTATCTTATCATCCTCTTATTCACATCTTATCTAATCATTTCCCATTATCTAGCTGAGCCGCTTTTGATCAATACAAGTAAACAAGATTTGTAATCAATCCATTACTGCTAATATAGGTAACAATGCTAGTTGGGCTTGTCTCCTTGCACGCGTAATACAGAGAAATATATAATAAATACTAATGAGTGGGGGATATGCCTCTGTGCACCATACATAAACGGCTAGGTCTGGGCATTGCTAGTGAAGCCATAATAAATGATATAAAGGTACGCATATATGCTATTTGTGTCTGTTCACTAGCATGCGTAATGTGGAAAGGCATAGAATGGGTACTAATGAGTGTAGGTGTGCATCCATAGTGTTGCACTTAAATATCTAAGTCTGTGGTCTGAGGGTAAACCCATGACATTACAACCAAAACCATTTGGGGTCATGACAACGATACCATCATGCATTCCGTCAACAACAAGGAGGGAGAGGCATTCTTCATTCCCAGTGCAGGTGGTGGAGGAAAGACCTTTGTGTGCGATACCATTGCCACAACTGTTCGTGCCAATCACAAGGTTGCTCTCACCGTCGCCTCCTCTGCCATCTCTGCCTTCATCTTGGATGGTGGGAGCACCGCTCACTCTCGATTAAAAATTCCCATTCCCATCTTTGATGATTCCACTTGCAGAATACAGAAGCAAAGTGAACTTGCAGATGTTTTGAGGCAGACAGACATCATCATTTGGCATGAAGCTCCAATGCAGCATCGTCATGCTATCGAGGCACTCAATCACACATTAAAGGATGTCCTGGATGATAACAGACTCTTTGGAGGAATGACAATGCTGTTTGGTGGTGACTTTTGCCAGACTACCCCCATTGTTCCCCATGGCTCCAGGGAGAGGATAGTCAATTCCTCTCTCAAAAGATCCACCTTATGGCCACACATACAGGTCCTTCACTTGAAACAGAACATGCATTTGGATCAAACCCCAGAGAGTGAGACATTCACAGCTTGGCTGTTGGAAGTAGGTGCCAGTCATGGATTGGGTCCCCAAAACACCATCCATCTCCCACTTAACATGTGCATGCCAGAAAACACTGTCGAATCCTTGATTAACAATCTGTATCCAGGAATCGCCATTGGGGCTACACCGGATCACTATTTCCTCGACCGCACTATTCTCTCTCCAACCAATAACTATGTGGATGACCTCAACCAGGCTATCCTTGACAGGTTTCCAGGTGAAGAGTGTATTGTCAGATCAATTCACAAAGTCGTCGGCGTCGAAAACATTTACCCCATCGAGTTCCTCAATGCTCAAAAGGCATCAGGCTTACCCTTGGCCAACCTTGCCTTGAAAATAGGCTATCCTCTCATGCTTCTTCGAAACATCGATGTTTCAAATGGCCTTTGAAATGGAACCCGCATGATTTTGACAGACATCAAACCATGTGTGTTGCAGTGTCACATTTTGGGAGGAAAACACACTGGACAAACTGTCTTCATTCCAAGGATTACCATTGAGCCTTCAGATGATTCATTGGGCATCCCTTTGTCAAAGCACCAGTTCCCCGTGCGTCTTGCCATTGCCATGACAATCAACAAATCACAAGGCCAATCTGTGATCAATGTTGGTTTGGACCTTCATGACCCAATCTTCTCTCATGGCCAGCTCTACGTTGCTCTTTCCCACTGCACTTCTGGAGATAGGATCAAAGTTCTGTTTCCTCATCATTCCAATGACACCTCTACATCAAACATTGTGTATTGAGAACTGTTGACTGATATACTTTGATGGGGTATGTTGCCTGTCTATTATTGACTTTGAAATGTTATTGATGGCTGTTCTTAGATTTGGGACATTTATGGCTGTTCTTTGCTTTTTCTTGACTCTGTTTGGATCTCTATGTAGTAAAATGGACTCTATAGAATTAGATGCGGTTGTAATCTTGCCAATATTTGTTTGGGTGTTTGTATTGATATTTAGAACTTGGATGTGTTTGGGTGTTTGTACTATTGATTTACTATTGCTTTGAATTGAGTCCGTTTTTTTTGCTTTCACATGTGTGACTTTAGGGCAGGCATTTGAGGACTTGACTAAATTTTGAGTTCATCTCTCTTCACTTGAGAGCAAAGACTTGAGCTCTTCAATTACTAATATTTGATAATGTTGGACATTTAATAACTCTACTAACTTTTAATAGCATTGCAAACCTACTTTGCTAACTGACATTCAATAACTCGACTAACATTTAATACCTTCGTAAACTAACTTTACAAACTAACTTTTACAGCCGTTTGTATAAATGATGGCACTTTTTGAAATTTTTTGAATCATTTGAATAATATGGAGTTAGACAAAGTTTCTGTGCTCAATCTTGTATCTCATGAAATACTGCATGGATTGATATGGTTACAGAGGGAAAGTTGTAGTATTTTCTAAGGGCTATCGGCTCCTGTAATTACATTTGGACTATATTTAGTGTATGATGAGTGGTGGATGAAACAAAGAGGTAAAGTAGTATTTTTGACACCCAATATCATATTGTAAAATTATGGCATCAAAAGAGCTCCTATGAAGAAGATTGTAGGGAGAAAATTGTTCAGTGTTTCAAGGGCTAGAAGCTTATATACTGTATTTTGCTTCATTTTTGTCCTTTGATCCCATAATTATGATTCATGTGATATTTCAAGCCTAATATAAACAAATATAATACAGAGTAATATTTGACTCAAAGGACAAAAATGAAGCAAAATACGGTATATGAGCTTCTAGCCCTTGAAACACTGAACAATTTTCTCCCTACAATATTCTTCATAGGAGCTCTTTTGATGCCAGAAATTTGTCTAAGTCCATATTATTCAATTGATTCAAAAATTTTCAAAAAGTGCCATCATTTATACAAACGGCTGTAAAATCATTAACTAAACACTGTTGCAAAGCACGGGTACCAACTAGTCTAAAAGGAAGGGGAGGAAAGGGGGGTCAGTGGCGTGGGTAATCGGCTATGGTCGCGTTTTGCTCACATGTGCGCATGTTTTCTCACTTGCCGCTTAATTCTCGCATGCATAAGCCACGTTTTGCCATGCGAGGCATAGTTGAGCACAGTTGTCGCCTTGCGAGGCGAAGCCAAGCTGTCTACTCATACCTCCCCATACCAGTGCTTCATCCCCAGACCCTGGGCTGCAAATCCCCACCACACACGACGAGAGGGGACCCATTGGGGTCGGATGAGCATGAAATGGTGCATTCACGCGACCCCGTTGCCTCACACTGACCCCACCTTTCCCCATACCCCCCATACCAGATCTCTACCCGGGGACCTCGGACGGCCAAACCCCGCACCACACATGCAGAAGGCACCCATTGGGGGTGATTGAGCACAAAATGGTGCATTCATTTGTCCCCGTTGTAGTAGTGGTGCCTGGCAGGTCATGTGACTACACCCTTAGTCAGTAGTTGTTCCTGATGTGGTAGACAGTTATCTATCCCATCCACCTCAGCCATTCCGTGCGATTCCGTCCCCGATCCCGAGGGACCACTCCATCGTGGTGATGAGAGCGCGATTCGAGCCATGCCACCGGAGACCACAACATTCCACTTGCACAGACCCTTTTTGAATACAGCAACAGAGATTTTTGAGCACAGAGTACCCCCCCGAGAGCCCACGCACGTGATTCCACGCAGCACACCCATGCAAAACACTACAGAAAACAATCTCTGATGGCCCCAGCGTTACGTCCGCATTATTCTACATGCCCCGCGACCATCCTCACGACCTTTCGTACTTCCTCACCATTCCACACAGCCATGTCGGGCAGCCACGTCACCAGCTTCGCCCACCAGAAATCCGACCACCCACGCGCACCCACAGCACCCCACACTCCTTAGACGACCCCCACGAGGCTGCCGAGCTGTATGGCGCATCCAACAATGCCGTCATGCAGCAAGACACACCCTCAACATCGTCGTCCCCGTTTTCGACCTACCATTTTTCATTCGAACACCCACAGGTTCACTACTGAATACACAGATGCTTGAGACCCCCCCACGTCCATACGGCAGCTCTACCCACCCTGTATTCACCTGTGCCATCCTCACCAACACCGTTATCACGCCCACCCATCCGTTGCCGCGTTGCCCAACTGCCACGTCACCACATTGACTCGCGCTTCTGGCACACACCGGCACCCATTTCCTTGACCCCATTGGCATGGCACAACACACCTGCGCTGGATCCCTCGCACCTGCAGTACCAATACGACCCCAACGGCCTATACACACACGAATGAAGCGTCCGGCCCCACCCAGCGTAACCAAACGACCAACCGGACATACATGCACCTGCGAGCCCCACGCCGATTCGTTTTATGGCCCTGCATGCCCGTTTCCAACACGATCGACCTCGACCGCGCAAGCTCCAGGCAGCAAAACCAGCCCAATGCCATCAGCACATCCCACCCCTCCATATCCCGTTTACACACACGCGGCCCCACATCCCAATCCTCCACGTGTCTACACAACACCCCAACAACCTACCCACGCAATACGACAATCCCCAACTGCGTGCCCAACGACCCGAACCCATCTGCCCCACCCCCACAGCCATGGCCCCACCCCCGCCACCTACCACAATGTCCATACCCCAAACATACGCGTTCGCGGCCCTGTTCATGCATCGTATGGTGGCCCCACGTGTCCTCGTGTCGACTCACGCCCAACGACCCACCCACCGACTCTGCGCCATCTCGTTCTGCCCCCTTTTCCACATTCCACTACGTCTTTTTTTCAGAATGACCTACCCTTGTTAGATCCATCTGGAGTAGGCTAGTCCACACCTTCTCCTTTTGTGCTTTTCTTTGTGCTCTTCCTGTTCTCCCTGTGTTCCCTTTCTGTTGTCTTCCAGCCCTTCAGTTTCTTTCCTTTTTTGTCTCTTGCTAGCGGTGAGGGCGTTGCTATGGGAGAGAGGGGCACTTGTAGTAGTGGTGCCTGGCAGGTCACGTGACCACACCCTTAGTCAGTAGTCGTTCCTGATGTGGTAGACAGTTATCTATCCCATCCACCTCAGCCATTCCGTGCGATTCCGTCCCCGATCCCGAGAGGTCCCTCAGGACCACTCCACTGTTGGCCCACACTGACCCCCTCTTGCCCCATACTGCCCCTACCAGATCTCTACCCCGGAATATCGGACGGCCAAACCACGCCGTACACACGCAGACACATTGGGGTCGGTTGAGCACAAAATTGAGCGTACGTTCATCCCCGTTGCCTCGTGCTGACCTCATCTTTCCCCATACCCCCCCTACCAGATCTCTACCCCCGGGCCTCGGACGGCCAATCCCCGCCACACACAGTTGGATGGGACCCAATGGGGTCGGACGAGCACGAAACTGCGCATTTGTTCGACCCCGTTGACCCACACTGGCCCCACCTCCCCTCATACCCCCCCCCTACCAGATCTCTACCCCCGGACCTCAGATGGCCAATTACCGTCGCACGCAGATGGTTATGACCACATGGGGTCGTTTGAGCATGACATTGTGAGTGAGTTCCGCCCTGTTGGCCTGCGCTTGCCCCACCTCTCTTCATACCCCCCCCTCCCAGATCTCTACCCCCGGACCTCGGATCCCAAAACCCCGCCACATACACACGAATGGGACCCACTGGGGTCATTTGAGCACGAGATCGCGCCTTCATTCGGTCCCATTGCCTCGTGCTGCCCCCACCTCTCCTCATACCCCCCCCATCCCAGATCTCTACCCCCAGGTTGCAGATTGCCATCCCCCCCTCCATGTAGTTATTATCCTGCATGCTCTGCTCTTTTTCTACTAGCTGACCACCTCCACCTCATACCACTGTACCATAGAATTAAATTATGAATGAACTTATTAATAAATATGGTTGGTTAACTCTGATATAGAAAAACTTATTAACTCTAAATTCACAAATAACCACATATAGCCAGATGTCTCTGGCTTAGCCCATAATGATGAGTGTAAATTGTGCAGCAGGGTGCTACCAAATGTGTGTAACTGTGCTATGAGGTGATGTGTGCTGTAGGGATGGTGACTAGTGATAGCATATTACTATGTTTTGATCCAAATCCTTTTTGGATCATGACACCTTGTCATGGCCATCCTCGCTGTCCTCGTTGTGTTGCTTCCCATCTTTGTCACTGTCTGTGTCGTCCTCATCACTGTCCTCATCCTCGCTAATGGTTTTCCTCGTCGTCTGCATTGCCATGGGCTTGAGCATTGCCGCTGTCCTCCCTGTTCTTCACATACATACATGGCTTGTGTTTCGATGGCATTGGGCCATGGCTTGGACTTGCGACGTCTTGGTGGTGGCATGGTGGCATTGAGTTGGTGCTGGTGCTGATTGGCTGGGCATTGGTACTGGCCTTGTGGGATCATGGTCTGGGACACATTTAGATGCGTTCTCTTGCACAGGCACAGGGTTTTGGGTTGGCATTCGCGTGGTCCTTGGTTGTGGTAGTATGGGTGTTTGGAAGGGTGTTTGGGCCGGGATGGGGCACATTCGGATGCATTTTCAGTGGGGGTGGTGATTCTTGGGAGTGGTGAGGCTTGCGTGTTTGAGTGGGAACACATTGGCAGCGGTTTTGGTGACATTGCACGATTGCATCGTGTCTGTCTGCATTGATTGTCTAAGAAAATAGAGTTAGTTTAATGTTGAACCACAAAATAAATTTACCTCAGGGCACGTAGCCCAGTCGTAGTTGCCAACCCATAAAAACCGCAGTGTCACGGGTGTGGGTCATGGTTTGGTTGCAGTTGCCAAATTTGGCAACTATACCCATACCCGCGTCACCCGTGCCCTAAAAACTGTGGGTGAACCCGTACCCATGGTCAACCTTATCTGCACAACTCTAACAGCCGACTTATTTGCATAGCTATCTGTGGCTAAGCGATGAGTTTCAGAAATGTAGCAGGAGAAACTCACCATTGTATTTGCAGCAGGGGAACATCATCAAGACATCTATGCTTGGACTTGGGGGCATTTTGGAGATTCTGTAGACATGCAGAACAGGCTTTGGACTGTTTTCCCATATGATTGAAAATGATAGCCTGTGTTTCTTGCCCAACCCCCACCTTCTCCAGATCACGTGATGTATTATATAAGTGGCCAAATGTGTTCAGTAAAAAATGGAAACTTGCATAACACACATTGAAATTCATCTGGTAACATTTATTCAAAAGTTTCTTAATTTAGTGATAACTTGTCTGATTTTTGGAATATTGAGAAACTATCTCCTAGGAGCACAAGCCTAGACATATCCTTACCATCCCCAGCAATCAAATTTGCAAAAAGAATGTTGATGAGGAAGGTGTATGACATGGTAGACAGTCAATAGTTAGCTTATATAAGGGGTGCCTGTTCCTGATGGTGTCTATCTTACCCTGCAGGCCTAGGGTTACTCTACCACCCTGAATGATTGGTCAAGCTGACAATGATGCACATCTGAGGAAGCAAGTAGTGCCAGTCCAGATACCATGATCAGTTGGTCAGGGATTGGCCAGTGAAGAGGCATGGCCCATGGGAGATGGCTGAATGATGCCTCAAGGTCTGCTTGCGGTCTGCCAAAGAAGGAGTGAGAAAATGCCAACCAACAATGTGATCACAATACAGGTGGTGGGTGTTTTTCAGTGGGACTGATGACTGTGCTAGCATATGTGGATCTTCATTTGTAGTAGTAGATCAATACAATTTTTTTTTTTTTCTTTTGTATGACAACGACAGAATATATAATATAAAATAAGTGCTCTGGCTGCATTCTAGATGTGATTATGTAGGACTATACAGATAGTTGACTGGTCTATACAGCTCGGTGCAGGTGAGACAGCCAGCTGCATAGACTCGCATAGATGTGGTATGGGACTATACAGATTTAGACATATAAAGAAGTAGTCTATGACTCTATGGACATCTGTAGTGTTGCCACGGCATGGCTCCAAAGCTGTTAGCCATTGAGCTGAACCGGAGTTTAGCCGAGCCAAGCCATAGGACCAGCTAACAGCTCGGCAGGCTTAGCCGAGTCGTTAGCTGGTCCGACGGCTTGGCTTGGCTAAACTCTGGTTCAGCTCAACGGCTAACGGCTTTGGAGCCAGGCCATGGCAACACTATTGGGCATGCCAAAACAGTCAGGCATAAGAACAAGACAGTAGCCAAGCACGATGATGATGATGATGAAGAAGAAGAACATGAAGAAGACAGGGGGTGTTGTTGTAGCCAGTGTGATTTTTGTCACATCCCAAAAGCCCATAATTCTCTGATAACAACTTTCAGCACTGATCCTGCTCGATATAGTTCTTATCCTCCCTGATAAGCCTGAAAATCTCATACAATCCAAGTTTTGACATTACAGCTATGTTCCATGTATAAACTTTTGGAACTTATACTAGTGTTTGTTGGTTCCGAGGCCAGATAAAATTTGGCCATCTCAAAATGTCATAGATCACAGTATCACCTGGATGACCTACTTACATTGCAATCCCCGCACAAGATATAAGTTTCCACCAACATGGCTATTTTGACCATATTAGCAGCTGAATATAAGGTTTAATGATATTTTTGGTGCCATCCCAGGACCACTGAGCAAGGCTAACAAGGTAAGCCTAGACCTGGTATTTTTATCTTACAAGGTTCCACCGTGCAATGCAAGGGTAGGGATAGTGACGCCAGGTGTACCCGGCAGGGCAGAGGGTTTCAAGGCAATGTAACAAGCTTAAAACATTTCCATTCATTGCATTCATGAGATATTGCCACGAACATTCATTTCATTTGAAAATTATCTACAAGTTATGATAGCCACAAAAATGAGGGCAGTGGTGACAACTGAACAATATGAGAATCAAGAGGTGATGTGGGTATTCTCAGACCAGAGGAAGAACGCATCTGAAAGAGCAGTTAAGAACGAGATTGCGAGTCCACGAAAAGTGCAGGAGTCCATTGAGAAAGATTCCATCTGTCAAGAGTGCAGGAGTCCGTCAAGAGTGCAAGAGTTCATCACGACTGAGAGTCCATTGAGAGTGCAAGAGTTAGTGGACATTGGAATTTTTGATCATCTGTGAATGATGTAGTCAACAACTGTATGGTGCAAATGCCTGCTGGAGATTACCTTCTGTTTTCGTTTTGGCTAGCCTTCTTCACTTTCTTGGTGGTAGCAGGGTTGTCCTCATCACTGTAATCAGCCTCAGGATCCAAGTACATCTTGTCCAATTCATCTGCGTTGAGTTCGGTAAGTTCTTGATCATCAAGCCGGAAATCGGATGTAATGGAGCAGTACCATTACCATCATCAGGGTTGCCATGAGTATTGATAGTTGCACTTAACGCAGCACGTTCCTGTTCTGCCTGGCGAAGACATCATTGGGCAAAAATATCTGAAAGGTCATTTGACTCTGTGTTTGTAGTCGAGGATGAGCTTTGATGTTTTGAACTGAAAACTTGACTGAATAGGAAAATCAATGATAAAATGGAAGAACATGAATGAGAATTTGCCTGTTCCACCTTGTGAGAGTTGCCAAACACCAATTGTCCTCAGGATCATCCTCAAAAAGAGCCACAATGATATTAAAGAAATATTCTTTATCAAATAAGCCATCCTCAAGATGCAAATCATCCTCTGCAGAAAGGAACCAATGAGCCTACTGACAGATAAACAAAGCTATTTGTAATGATGAATGGAATGTACATGTCAAGCAGCATACACAATCATTCTCAGTGTAACAGCTTCAAGGCCATTGAGCTTGGCCTGACCGGCTTTGGTATGTCCTATGCCAGGTGCATCTCTTACAGCAGATGATGGCGATGTAAAGATATGTTGCCATGTCTACCAAAGCAAAATTGGTATACAAAACGAAAAACGGATGGTGATAACCACATACACGGACAAGCAGGGCACCATGGCAGAGGCCCTTGTCCATTTCAGCAGGATAATAGATGCCGTTTTCATATAGAAACAGATGAAAGTTGCTTGCGGTTACAGTCTTTTGCCCATCACTTACTTTCAGTAGAAGTCTGAAGAAAAATGACAATTAGCTGATTCAGATGAGATCTAGATGACATATGTTGCAGGATCAGCATCAAAGTCTGTTATATACTTGACTGGACAAAATAAACAGCCTAGGGTCTGGTGGTTGAAGCCTCGTATGCCAGTTTTGGCACTTTTTGCAGGGAGGCTGGAGCACCTTCCCAAGACTGTCCAGTGCAACATAAGCAAGACCGTCTTCTCATAAACTCCCACAGTCATCAGATCATGCGTTTCCAAGGGCCTGGGTCATCTGTTTGCCAAGTTAGCATTCCACTCAGTAACAAAGATGCATATATGCACTAAATAAAATCACTCACAAGCTTTGCAAGCTCTTTCAGCTTCTCAGGGTGCTTTTTGAACATGTGTAGCATACTAGTAAACCCTGGAATTGACTTTGCAATGATGTTGTATACATGTATGTATTGCTGATGGCGTTTGGGACTGAGACTGAAGATTTTTTAATAATAATGGAATCAGAAAGTAAATGAGGTTTACGTGATCTGCTCATGTTCTTTATTCTCACTAACTGGGTCTGGATTGTTGGATTGGATGCCTATTTCACCAGTGACTCCCACCTAACCCCTCATATTAGAGGGAGGATATAGGTCAAAGCTGCCCTCTAACTAGAGGTGTTTTCAGTTTTTCAGGCCTCCTGCTATAATCAGGTATATATATTTTCACCTTAGATAGATTTTGAGTCTAGATCTATGCCTCCATTTAACTAGAGGTGTTCTGAGTGTTTCAGGCCTCCTGTTATAGTGAGGTGACATAGGTCTATGCTTCCTTCTCACTAGGGGTATCTGGAGTGTTCTTTCTCCTTATGTTTATTAATACAGACATAGGCCATCTGCTTGATCATCACTCACTTTCTGCTCAGTTTTAAATTATAAGTTATTTCCCTTGATTTTCATTAGCTTAGACACAAACTTTATCCTTCATTTTGTGCTACACAATGATAAAGATTTATAAGTGGCAAAGAGAGGGCATAAATCAACTTTGAGAGGGCAAGAGAATAGACATTACAGTATACTAAACCTACTATTAGCTGAGAGGTTACGTTAACTGTTAGTTCAGTTACTACTAGAGACTTGATTATCCTATAGGAAGCTATTGCCATGAGTATAGTGATACTACAGCCACATATTGCTATAGACCAAGCTATACCATAATCAGCTATTGCTATAGCCTCAGTTATATTATGAGCGGCTATTACTATAAGCTTAAAACATGTCTACACAAGAAAACATGTCCATTTTCAACAAAACATGTCTACCAAGAAAACACGTCTACCAAGAAAATAGGTCCACTAAGAAAACATGTCTATACAATAAAACATGTCTACTCACAGTAAAACATGTCCACTTACAATAAAACATGTCCACTCACAATAAAACATATCCAGATTGACTCAAAACATGTTCAATTACACCAATACATGTCCAGTCACGTTAAAACACATCCAGTCACACCTAAAATACGTCCAGTTATATAAAAACATGTCCAATCATATTAAAAACACATTCTCTCACACTCAAAACACGTCCTCAAAAACATGTCCAGTCTAGTGATGCTGAAGTTCGGTTCGGAACCGATCCAAACCTGGTTTGAACCACGAACTTCCGGTTCGGTTCGTGGTTCAGCCATTTGGCTGAACCAAACCGCTGGTTAGGTTTGCGGTTCTGGCACTGACATGCAGTTCAAACCGTGTTCAAACACGGTTCAAACTGCGAACCGTAATGTATAGTTACCTATGTAGATACTCATTTAGGTACTTAATTTTTCACATTTTTTTCTATGCAGTTGCGTGAACTTAGGTCATGTGACCTTAAACATACTCACGCGCAACTTCAAGTTCGACTCAAAACTAATGTTACTCAACAACCACGGTGAGTAATGACTTTATTTCATATTTTACTGACATTTTTTTACATAGAACAGCTCCATGGGGCCCACCTTGACCACATAAATAAGGTGCCCACGGTCGACTTCACCCAACAACCTCCCTCGCGTTCCAATGTGAGTCAGAGTGAATCGATGGCAGCAGCGGCAGCAGCAGCAACAGCAGTGGCAACACCACCAATGCCACCACCCCGACAACGATGACAGCGACGACGACGACGACGGGCAAATGATCCCCAGCGACAGCAACCGCAACCGCAGCAGCAGCAACAGCAACAGCAACAGCAACAGCAACAGCAGCAACCACAACCACAACCGCAACAGCAGCAGCAGCAGCAGCAACAGCAACGCCGGCAGCAGCAGCAGAGCAACACTGGTGGCAGCAGCAACCTGCCACCTCAAACGCGGATGATCACGACCACTGCCGCCTACAACACCACCAACACGATGACGACGACGATGACGACGATGATGACAGGGAAGTTGAAGGCTGGGAGGGTGGTGCGCCCACCTACCAGCCCAGGTATGTACACTAGCTTTAACCCGTCGACAACTTGCTAACCACACACCTCGCAAACCCGGGCTGACGGGTCAACAGACACGCAGACGTCGTTTGCGAGGAATTCGGCATGGCAACGATGAAGAAGGACGTGGAAAGGGCCAACAACGGCAACAACCACGCACAACAAAAATGCAGAAAGAGAACTGGCTGCGGTGGAGAGGTCCCGAGGGACCTCTCAGGGTGCTCACACAGGATTCGAGTGGAAACGCTCTGGATGTCGAAGGATGAGACTATCTACTACATTGGGAAGCCTACTGACTAAGGTCAACCGTGGGAACTGGGCACGTGACAGCCCAGGCCCAACTACTACAGCGGAAAGCGAGAGAACTGGCCGGGAGAGTGGTGCACCCACCCCCGGTCGCCAGGTAAGTCTTTTTTCATTTGCTGTCGAATTTTCCCCACCACCACAGACAGGCATGGTCCACGCCTTTGATCATCCCGCCTCCATCTGCCCACCAATGCACCGTACCGGGCCTGAAGATGCCCCAGCCAGAAGCTACAACCACCCAACCACCCATCCCACCTCCTGCTTCCCTCGTGAAACCCAGCGCCACATCAATTGATGTGCGCCTGGTCTGTATGAGGAGATTTGGAGGTTGGTTCGCGGTTCAAACCATGTTCGAATGCAGACCAAACATGTTGAAACCGTTCGATGCAGTTCCGGTTCCGGTTCGGCATTTGGCTGAACCGAACAAACGGTTTCAGTTCCGGTTTTCCAAAAAATTCAAAAAACCATACCGAACCGAACTTCAGCAACACTATGTAGCACAAAATGAAGGATAAAGTTTGTGTCTAAGCTAATGAAAATCAAGGGAAATAACTTATAATTTAAAACTGAGCAGAAAGTGAGTGATGATCAAGCAGATGGCCTATGTCTGTATTAATAAACATAAGGAGAAAGAACACTCCAGATACCCCTAGTGAGAAGGAAGCATAGACCTATGTCACCTCACTATAGCAGGAGGCCTGAAACACTCCAAACACCTCTAGTTAGAAGGAAGCATAGACCTATGTCCACCTCACTATAGCAGGAGGCTTGAAACACTCCAAACATGCCTAGTTAGAAGGAGGCATAGACCTATGTCCACCTCGCTATAACAGGAGGCCTGAAACACTCAGAACACCTCTAGTTAAATGGAGGCATAGATCTAGACTCAAAATCTATCTAAGGTGAAAATATATATACCTGATTATAGCAGGAGGCCTGAAAAACTGAAAACACCTCTAGTTAGAGGGCAGCTTTGACCTATATCCTCCCTCTAATATGAGGGGTTAGGTGGGAGTCACTGGTGGCCTATTTCGAAAACTGAGTAAAAGTAGAGGAATGGATCATAACTCTGGCTGAGCCAGCAAGCAAGTTTGATGTATGGGTCAAGTTTGATTGGATCTAAAAGCTTGTTAGATTCTTCTTGCTGTCTAAGAAGCTCAGAGTGTGCACTTAGCTTTCTTCCTGTTCTTGGAATCTAGTGCTTGAAATAATGAACGCTTGCATTTTTGCGGTGGAGACCTCGATTCATAGGGTTTGCTGGTCTTCAGAATCCGAGTTTTGAGTATGGACCATAGTCAGGCAAGGTGTGGTAAGGGAATGAGAAATGAGGTTATGTGATATCTTGCAATTGAACTCTGGTGCATCAAATTCATCTGAGTCATGTGACATGAAGATATCAGGCTGGTCACCCAAGCAAGGGAATGGCTTATAGACACTGGCTTGTACTCCTTTTTTTCATGGCTTTGATATGCTCTTCATGTAAACAGCAATTCAAGAACAACCAGGGACTCACCAAACACCAGAACACATGTGCAAAAGCTCGTCCCAAGATCACACAGCTTCTCCAGGAACAAGAAGACTGGCTTGAGCATAGACATGCAGCCAAAATAGCACACAGACAGGCAGATGATATTGCCCAAGAGTCTCAGGTTTTGGTTGGAAGGAACCATGAGGTAAGACATGATCCTTGTGAATGAAAGTTGCTGATGTATTGCGACATCATAGATGATGTTCATGTGGAATTTCAAATCCCAGTGACCTCATCTGGCCATCCCAGCAGGTTTCCTAGATGTTTCAAAGACCACCTTCCATATTCATTGGTACAGTTGCCCCACATACCTTCACCAATTCCACGCCCTCTCCCAGAACCAGTTCAAGCACCACAGCCTTGTGAACCATCCCCAGAACAACCATTTGCACCAACTTTCATTGAAACAGAACAAAATGAATTTGGACTTTATGGAGCATATCTGAACATGCCGTCTTCGGAGCCAGATGTGGATATCTCATTAGACATTCTCTGTGATAGTCCTGGGTTGGCTACAGCTGGGCACACAGATCATAACTGGTGGTCAGGATTAGGGTCATTGTTCTCAGGTGCAATTGACAATATCTTCACACCCTTCCAAAATGCGACAACATTTCAACTCATGGACTGGTTTTATGGTGGAACTAGTGCCAAATCCATTGCAGATTTAGACTCTTTGGTCAACAATGTTATCCTTGCTGAGGATTTTGACACCAACCACCTTGCCAACTTCAGTGCGAAATGGGAGTTGGACAGGCTTGACGTATATGCAGATCATCCAGACTTGTCAATCAAAGATGGCTGGAATGAGACATTGGTGTTTTTATGGTTACCAGCTACACATGTGAAAAATCACTCAGAAGACACCGCACCTCAATTTGAGATCATAGGCGTATTTTACTTGAAGTTGTCAAGGCCACTTTTCAAGACACCATGGCAAAAGCATTCCACTATACACCATTCTGACTCTTTTGGCAACCTGACCATAAGCTTCCCCAGTGTGTTATCAGCGAGCTGTACAACTCTGATGCCTTCTTAGATGAACATGTCAAAATAAGAGCCAAAAATCAGAAGTTAGGCTGTACTTTAGAGACAACCATTGCCACTATCATGGTCTGGTCCAATGTGACACATTTGGCCAGCTTTTGAACTGCATTCCTGTGGCCAATCTATGCATTTTTTGGCAATCAATACAAGGTAAACCAACATCATTTGCTGCCTGTATCACCAAAAACCTTACTTATTAGTAACATATCAAGGTCCCTGTTATATTACTAACTAGGCAGCTTCGCCTGCTGGAGGCATGTTCAGCATTCAGGTCAGTGTTCAGTCAACACTTCAGCGATTTCTGAGTCCCTTGTTGGAGTATTTAATGTATACCCAAATTTGTCACCATTGCCATGACCCCACCCATCACTGCAGAGCCACACATGCTCATCATTGTTGACAATGAGCACAATTTATTCACTATCCTGCCATCCTTTCTTGCAGATTTTTGTATATATCATATATGTATTGTTATACATAGATTGTATAGACTAATGTACATGAAAATATGTGAAATAAAAGTGAAATTAAAAGAAATAACAAACAGTCATACTTGGAGTGCCACTGCTGAACTGGTGGATACTAACCTTTGCAGAAGCATCGGATTTGGTCTGCCTTGATGGGGGAGGGCACTAGAGGGTGAGTGAGGAGAGGGATGGATGTTGGGGGATGGAGAAGTGTGCCTAGAGTTGGGGGTGGGTGTTGGTGGTGGGGAAGGGGCAGGAAAGCAACATCAGTGAAATAGTTGAGGGTAAAATTGGTATATGCTATTTTATACCAGTTTATACCAGCCACGTTCTTGGCTATGTTCCTGATGAAGATGATTTGGAGAAAAGGTGAAGAGATGGTTGAGGGAGGATTCCTGGCCCAGAATGAGCAGCAGAAAGGGGTCAGTACATGGGGGAAATAGCAGGAAGGGGTGGATACCTACCTGCACCATTATGGTGCCCCATGGCCCTCCCCACAATCCATTGTGGATAAAAATAATGGGGACTTAATCTCAGATGTCCCCATCATCCCCATTGTCATTTTTGCAGTTCAGATTGGTGCTGCCATCAGGAAGGCAGTGCAGGCAGTTGTGGTGGTGATATCTCAATGACGAAGACCCTGCCATATGCAACCCTCTATGTTGCCTTCATTGTATTTGTTGCTGTGCACCCAGTCTGCCGCCACTAGTTTCCAGGTTTAAGGCTGATGGTTGAAAATGTCAGGTGTGCTCCTGCGCAGTTTTGAAGATGTCTGTGGTGGCATTCTTGGTATTAATTGTTGCCGTTGCCATTTTCATTGTCATTCCCATTGTCGTTGAGATGATGGGGAGCAGGAATGTGAGGGGGATGGTGGTGAAAGGCTGAAAGCCATGTGATCAGACACTGCCTTTTACTGCCACCAACCCACCTACCAACTTGCTCCCCACCTCACCCTCACTCCCCATCACCTCAATGCTCATGGGGATGACAACAAAAATTGCAATGACAATGATTCACACCAGGAATGCCACCCCAGACATCTTCAAAACTGCGCAGAAGCATGCCTGACATTTTCAACCATCAGCCTCAAACCTGGAAACTAACAGTGGTGGATCGGGCGCACAGCAATGAAGATGATGAAGGCAATGTAGAGGATTACCCATGGCAATGGTATTGTTAACAGCATCATTGTCATCGAGATATCGCTGTCGCAACCAAGGCCATCTCCGCTTTTGCGTGACTCAATGGCAGGGCCAATTCAGCCAGCAAAAACCATGATGTGGATATTGGGGATGTCAAAGATAATGTCCCCATTGTTTTCACAAATGATGGAATACAGGGAGGGCCGTGGGGGACTCCGATGGCATAGGTAGGTGCTCACCACTGCCCACTTTTTTCCCCAACCACTGACCCCTTCCAGCCCCTCTTTCTGGGCCAGAATCCCTCCTCTACCTATTCTCTTGCTTTAGCCACCATCCACCATGCTTCCTCACTGCTTTCCTGCCACCAACACCCACCCCCAACTCCAGGTACCATTCCCTGCCCCCCAGTGTCCCTCCCTCCCCTCCCTCACCCTCCAGCACCCTCCCCCATCAATGGTAGACCACATCCAAGGCCTCTGTGCAGGCGGGCACTAGTTCAGTGGCAGCACCTCAGGTATGACTACTTATTATTTCTTCTATTTCTCTTTTATTTCACATATTTTCATATCTATTAGTCTATATACAGTATGTAGAACAATACATGTATGATATATAAAAACATCCAAGAAAAGACTATGGGATGGTGAGTAAGTCGTGCTCACTGTCAACAATGATGAGCATGTGTGACCCTGCAGTGATGGGTGGGGTCGTGGCAATGGTGACAAATTTGGATATACATGGAATACTCTGACAGGGGACTCAGAAATCATTGAAGTATTGACTGAATGCTGAACACACCTCTGGCAGGCAAAGCTGCCTAGTTAGTAACATAACAGGGACCTTGATACATGTAAGCTGGAACTGCATCAATTGATGTGTGCATGGCTTCTGTGAGGTATTCATGTTGGAGTACTGTCTTGTCAACGGGTGGAAAAAACTGAAAAAAAGTATCACTGTGAGTAGCCAGTATGGTTCATTTTGAAAACTTTGTGAACACCGTGCATGCCTCAATTGATGTGGCCGTTTGTCCACAAGGTAAAATATGGTTGGTTCAGCAAGGCAGAGGAGGGGTAAGGCAGCAGGGAGAGGGTGGGATTGTGTCATCCTCATCCCTTGCTACACTGTCCAAGGGCCGGGCCGGGCCAGGGCCAGGCTCTTTTTGACTGACCCTGACCCTGACCCTCTAGGGCCAGGCCATCTCAGGCTGGCCCTGGCCCTGGCCCTGCTTGGCCCTGGGTCAATAGGGCCGGGTCAGGGCCGGGTCAGGGTCGGCCCTGGCCCACTGACTATCTCAAGAATTTGTCCATACATCTCTCCATTAACAGTATTCTAACCTCATCATTAAAATCCACATATTTCTTCACAATCACCTTCTACAGACATACATATTGTTACAGTACAGCTAAATAGTTATGAGCTATTTTGTTAGCATTTTATGCTCTTGTGGCTACTGCTGGTAGTAGTAGCTTGTTCACAGACACGAGGAGCTACATGTAAGGGGACCATGTGGAGGTTGCCTTATATGATCCGAACTACTCTTCACAGTTTGGACTGCTAAGAGTACACGGTACGATATGCCCAGGATATGATTATAATCAAGTGGGGAAATCCCCACGCTACGGAAGTACAAGGTATAAATATGCTATGGACTTTAGGGCCGGTACACTACTACCAACTCATGACTGATGACTAATGTACATAAGTAAATATGAAACGCCGAGCAGTCTGATGACTAAGAAGATGGGATAAGGACCAGGGCCAGATGGCGGCCAGACAGCAGGAGACATGAGTGTACTATGATAGGGTAACGATATAAGATCGAGAATATGTCCGTACCACAGAGGTCCCCTGACACTACAGGTGATCCCAAAGTGTATGATTTAGCTCTTACTCATGGAATGTGGAGTTACAAACTTGCAGGGGATCTCAAAGATAAAGGCTAAAAGGATGTATGACTATAGGAACTAACTATATTAGCCTGCTGCTTTGGGAAATGTCACAGCATGCATGGTATAATTTAATGTCCACATCATGTTTAAAAAAAAGTGAATGTAGAATAAGTTACTAGGGAAAATTTATAGCCAGTGTGTCCCCTGACATCTAAGAGGGCCAGGCCAGGGCCCCCCCAGGGCCGACCCTCAGGGCCAGCTGTTTACTGACTTGGCCCTGGCCCTAGACTCAAGGGCCAGGGCCAGCAAATCTCTGGCCCAGCCCTGGCCCTTTGGGGCCGGGCCAGAGTCGACCCTAGGGCCAGAGGGTCATGGCCCTGCCCTTGGACAGTGTATCCCTTGCCTGCCCACATCCCCATCCTTATCCATTCCCATCACTTGCCTTTCACTAGTCATTTATTCGGTATCTGAGCTGATGATGTTGAGATTGACATCATCATTGTCATCATTGTCATTCTGACAAGCAGTGAGTGCCCTGATAACATACTTGGACTGGCATGTGGCTGTGCCACATCCTGGCCTCCCTCATCTTATTCATTAGTGTGGGTGAGAGCAATGTGGGTGTAGTAAGTACCATGGGTCTCACCTAGTTGCCTTACTGTAGATGTTTCAGTTCAGGATTTGAATTAGCCTTTTTCTACCAACTGTCATGCAGAATGTGGTCGACCACAAATTTCTCTATACTGTTCTGCATTTTCTCAATGTTACTGGTGTTGAGGCCAAAATGGCCCTCCTTAACCACTGGCCTCTCAATTGGCAGAGATTTTGACTTGTGGGTGTCAAAACTTCAATTCTCGTGTTGTCCACTCCGATTCATTTGTTCACAGCAGAACTGCCATTTTCCCCCACCCCTATCACTAAAGTTGGTGTTGATTCAGATACTGCACCCATTATCTCCAGGTGTTATCGTGGGTGGGGAAACTGATCAGTATGTTTTTCCTTGCCGTCTTCTTTCACATTTTTCTTCCTGATTCTCTTGTTTTTAGTAGATCTCCGGTGAATGAATATCCAGCAACATTGCAGCCAGAGTTAGTACTAAACACAAACACAGCTGAGGTTTTCAGGTAAGTCTTCATATGCCACTTTCTGCCAGTCCCCAATGCCAAATCCTTTCTGGATAGTGGAACTGTTCAAGGTTCCCACTCTCTACCCATACTGCTGCTTAAGTTGGCTCTGATTTGGACATTACATGCCTTGCCTCCTGTTTTTGCCCGCTGATTTTACCATGTGTATGTTCCTTTGTGCCTTCCCCTGTTTCAAATCCACTGTAAATCTATTGTCTACAGTGTTGATTTGCCTTTGCTTGCCATGAGTGTCCGATTTGTAAGTTGTATTTTCATTGCTTAATCAGAAGTTATATGTAACTCTTGTTGCAGGTGTCCAAATTATTTGTTGTATACAATGCATCTTACATGCGTATGTCTGCCTGCCAGGTAGTGATGGATAGGTTTGGTTCTGAACCAAGGTTCAGACCTGAACTGAACTGAACCGAACCTGAAATAGGGTTCAGGTTCAGGCAGGGGGGAAATTCTGTGAACCTGGGTCGAACCAGTTTGAACCTGAACCTAAACTTCAACAAATGTGATATACTTTTGCCTAATTTTTGGAAGAAACATGATCACTTTTCTCTTGTTGTAGCTAACAACTTCCTGTTAAATCCTGCCACTCTCCTTCAGGGGGTTTGAGCTCTGGATTGGTCAGGATAAGTTGGTATAAGTTATATAATATCTGAGGATTATGCCAGGGTAAGCCTCAAGTATGTGTGATGTATTATATTATCATTATTTTTAAGGACCACAGTTGCAACATTGAAGCTGATAAGATTGATTTTTTTAACATGTTAGCTTTAAGTGATACAAATGTACAGTAATACATACAATTTGCTCTAAAGTAGTGCTGCCAAAGTTCAGTTCAAAACCGATCCGAACCCAGTTCAAACTCCGAACCAAACCAGAAGTTCGGTTCAGTCCAGCACCTTGGGCTGAACTGAACCCCAAGTCCAGTTCATCAGGCATCCCCCGGGGTTGTCTAAACGGTTCACAAGTGGTTCAGAACCGCTGAACCGATGTCTGCAGGTATGTATTTTTTGCTCCAAGCGAAAGTTTTACTCATATGCCGATTCAGCAAATTTCCATTTTAGTCAGTGAACTTTATTCTCAGCCACCAACAACCACCATTCTAAAACTCCTCAAACACAAGCATTCAAGGCAAATAGGTAAGTTTTATCTTCCTTATCATTTGTTTCTCATTTACTAATACTTTTGTAGGCACTTCTACCAACCACCAAGTCGGCAGCCACCACGATGACGATGACGACGACGCACAATGCAAGAACCAGCACCATCAGAGGTGGTAGTGGTAGCACCACCACCACCACCACCATAGCGGCACATTGCCATCAACGAACCACCCCCAAACTAGAGAAAGGGAGCAGTGGGGTTGGTGCACCCAACCCCACTGCCAATCGTAAGTGTGTATTTACTAATAAGTAACAACTAACACTACCATCCCCAGCAGCCCAACGACACCCACACCCACACTAACACCAACACCAATGCCCACACCCATGCCAACGCCAACGCCAACGTCAATGCCAATGCCAATGCCAACTTCCACGGCAATGGCAGCCACCCCCGCTGCACTAGGTAAGCTCCAATTTAATTTGATTTATGCTCTAGTTCTAACTACTCAGAAAACAATGACCAGCGAAGTTGCAGGATCACCACCAGGGTCTAGTCCCCACCCTCAGCGAACACCTCGCGAACATGCAGCCCAGCATCAATTGACGTTGGGGCTATGTTTGTGAGGTTACAGGGAGGTGGGTGCCTCACCAGCACCAGGTGATACCCATTAGTAAACCCACAAAAGCCCATACATGTTGATAATGATATATTGAGTTTCTGGGATAGTTGGAATATATAGAATAATAAATTGTGAATTTTTTACATGTAGAATGCGTGATAATACTAAAATTGAATGTCCGAACCATTCATGAACTCGGTTCAGGCCCTGAAAAAAAAAACGGAACAGTTCAGGGTGGTTCAGGTTCAGTTCACGTAAAATCCTGAACTGAACCTGGAGTTCAGTTCAGGGTTCAGCCAAAATGGGTCCGAACTGGACTGAACTGAACTTTGATAGCACTACTCTAAAGGAACCTTTGTTCATGCTATATAACCACAAGGCATAAAATAAAGGCATATACTGAATAAAAATGTAATCTAGCCCTATGATACACTTACAGGTTTGGTTCAGGGTTCAGATGAGGGTGAACCTGAACTGAACCTGTTTGAACCTGAACCTAAGGTTCAGTTCAAGGTTCAGCGAATTGACTGAACTGAACCTTAGGTTTGGTTCAAGGTTCAGATTTTTTTGGCCTGAACCGGACCGAACCGAACCTGTCCATCACTACTGCCAGGGGCAAATGTCTACCTGTCATGTCCAAATGTCTTTATGCTTGGCGCAAATGTCTGCCCAAATAAAAATGTCTACCTGCCATGTCCAAATGTTGCTATGCATAGTGCAAATGTCAGCCTGTCAAGTGCAAATGTCTGCTTGCCAAGTACCTGCCAAATGCAAATGGCTGCCTGCTGCATGCAATTACTGCAAACATCTACTGGCCAAGTGCAAATGTCTTTGCAAACAGTGCAAACTACCTACAGTGTAGAAATGTATTTGTGTACTGAACACATGTCTTATTCACCTGCAGTCTGTTTATTATCATTTGGTGTTGTGGGACCACCACATTTGTCTGTGTTGTGCTTGAATTTCACTTGTTTAAGATGTACAAGGAGCAATGCATGTGGTCACACATTGAATCTTGATAATTCCCTATCTTGCCTCTGGTTTTGCTTTTTAAAGGTAGTCTGCAGTGCATACACATGGCTATACCAGTTGTCATTACAACTGTATGCAATCCCAGACATAAATACTATGTTGTATTTTGTCTCTGAGTGTCTAACACAATTCCATGTCTTGTCATGATTTTTCAGCACTACTCACAAAATCTCATTTACCCTCAAATAGATCAAAATTGTGTAAACACATCCAAAAGAAAATACTGCATCCTTCATCTTTAATATAAATGGTGTTCAACTTCCTACAGCCTTAAATCTGCGCTGCTTGTTTATTACATATTATATCATTTGCTTCTGTAATAAGCTATCAATTTTTGTAGGAATACAAAGTTCTATCCCTTTGCACAGGCCATGTTTTAAGCCTTCTCAGGTTCACATTTTTACTGCTGTGACACCACAAACAAAGTCTCTTGATGATGGAGCTGGAATGAGAGATGCTCTTGGGGGAGGGAGGTCTTATCTATTTTCTTCAGATGTCATTTTACCATTCTTAAAAAACAAAAGCATTGATGACATTGATTCTACATCAAATTTTATATTTGTTGATTATGTAAATGATGGCTTAACCTCATCTTTATTGGAACCAAACTATGTGTTTGCAGATGTTCCATTACTTGACATCATTCCACACATTCCTATTCATATGGTACAAAAAATTGCTCAAATACATCATATTCCTCTTGGGTCCCATGTCCCCAAGAAAAATCTGCCTTCTTATTTTGAAAACCACAATTATCCAAGTTGCAGCCAACACTGTATTGTTTTTTCTATTGAAGTTAATCAGACAACAAAAGATAGATTGCACAAAAGGCAGGAATATAAAGACAAGGCAAAACAACAAAGTTCAAAAATAAAAATAAAAAGCCTGTTACCATCTCTGAGTACCCCATAACTATATTTCCTCCACCTCCACTGACCCAAGAATTGTCACATAAGATATTATCAGAATTTTGTAAAGACTCAACACCTAACAAGTTTGAAGAGTCAGGATGTGCTGTATGTGGTGAGTTGGTACCATTGCAGGAACTAAGTCGATTGAAAAGGATAAAGGCACACTTAGTATTTTAGAAGCTCCTGGAGTTACAACAGTTGAATGAAAAAAGGCTACAGATAAGATTCAAGAATACAAAGGACCTGTTTTAGACTATCAATGTGATAAAATCTGTAATATGTGTCGAGGCTGTATTAGGAGAGGAAATGTTCCTGAACTTGCCTTAGCAAATGGTCTTTGGCTTGGCATTGTTCCAAAGGAACTTGCAGATCTTCACTTTGTTGAAAAACTGCTTGTTGCCCACATCCGTCACAACTGTTGTTTTGTGCAAGTAGCTTCAGGCATGAGAAAGATGACTTCCCATGTTGTTACATTTCAGTCACCTATTTTAAAGGTTTATCAAGCACTACCACCACCAGTTGATGAACTTGATGATGTTTTAGCCATTTTATTCACTGGGCCTTGTAAGCCAATAGAAAAGGACTTTGAAAGAACACCTTTGCTTGTCCAAAGGAAAAGGGCACTTGAATGGTTGAAGCTTAACCACACTGATTATCATGATTTAAATATATCTTATGATAATCTTGCTAAATATCCTGAGGATGGCTCACCTGTTTCTGTTGAATATCACTACAGAGAGACAAACAAAGTATCAGGGGGAACAAGTGTATTTGATAATGATCTTGAAGATGGTACAGAACATGGGGATTGTCCTTTTGTTGTTCATGGACTAGCTGGTGAGGACTTGGATACTAAGACAATTAACTCACTAAAAGGGATTGCACTCAGACATCTCAATAGTGGTGGGAAGATGTTGACAATTGGTCATTCTCCTCAGTTTGAATCTATTTACAAGAATCCTGAACTGTATCCACAGATGTTCCCATGGTTATTTCCATATGGAATGGGTGGTATTGGATCTACATCATTATCTGATGTTGAACACAAGTGCCATCTCCTAATGTACCATAATAAACAGATATATACTTTCAATTTGTTGCTTTTAGCCATGCTCAAGTGAAGGCAAGCACAACCAGTGATTATCTACTTACTGACAAGGTTAAATTCCATGATATAACCCATCGTCTGCTAAGTGTTGATTAAAATGTGTTATCTTTATTAGCTAAGAGGCTATTAGAAGGTGAAATTGTTTAACCAGTTAACCAAGAAGAAAAAGATTGTTACCAAGTAGTGCGAGACCCTGATCATGTTGGAGCCAAGGTAAGTGGATCTACTACTAGCAAGAAGTTTATGAGAAATGAGATTTGGTCTTTAATTTCATACTGTGGTGCTCCTTCTTGGTATATAACTTTATCTCCAGCTGATAATAAACATCCAATTTGTTTGTACTTTGCTGATACAAAGGAGAAGTTTGACCCAAAAATTAGATCAAGTGATGAGAGAATATGTCTTATTGCTAGAAATCCAATTGCTGGTGCACGTTTCTTCCATTTCATGGTCATTCTATTCATAAAGCATGTCTTGAGTGTAAATACAGACCATCCAGGAATATATGGAGAGACTTCAGCTTATTATCGCACAGTTGAACAGCAAGGTCATCTCACTTTACATCTTCACATACTAATTTGGATTTGTGGATGCCTTATACCACAAGAGATAAGAAAATGAATTTTAGATCCCTCTTTAGATTTTCAGCAGAAAATAGTTGAGTATTTGGAAAGTACACATATTGGTGAATTGCTTACTAGAACACAGGATGAAGTGCTCAAAACTATTGATAAAGCTTCTCAGTTGCCAGATTATATAGATCCAATATATTCTTTGCCAGAAGCACCTCCCAAGTCTTGTAGTAAAATGTGTGGGAATTGTCAGCTATGTCATGATTGGAATCTATGGCTGGTTAAGTATGAGACAGTAGTAGATGATATATTGGAAAAATCCAATATACATCACTGTTCTAGCAATAGGAATAAAGATGGTTCTCAAAATAAAACACGTCAATATATTTGGTGCATGGATAACAAGTGAGGGAAATGTAAAGTAAGGTTTCCTCGTCCTGTATTTATCCAGACTGAAGTAGATCCTGAAACTGGTGCCCTTAACATGAACAAGGTAGAGCTAATGATTAATATAGTTACTCCTGTTCTTACTTATTTGGTTTGCTCCAACACAGATGTAACATCTCTAAAATTAGGAACAGCAATTAAAGGGGTCATTCTTTATGTGTCTGACTACATTACCAAAGTTGCTTTAAAAACACATGTTATATTTGACACTATTCGAGCAATGTTTCAAAAGAATAGTGAGTTAATTGGTGATAGTGAGACACAAAAAGAGAAAGCATGTAAACTCATAACCAAGATTGTGAACAATCTGAGTGCTAAAATGGAAATTGGTTCACCAATGGCCTGTATGTATCTTTTGCGAAATCCTGATCATTACACAAATTACCAGTTTGCTCCCTTCTATTGGCAGAGCTATATTCATGAGGTAAGACAGGTCTGGAATACTGATGAAACTAAAGAGCATGTTGAAAAAGTGGCCTTGATAAAATGCAGAGGTTATTGGATTATCCCCTGTTTATTATTATATCTATCGCCCCCATGAACTGAAGGATATGTGCTGGTATGATTGGGTCAGTCGATGATCTCGAGAGAAGCTTACTGAACCTAAATTGAAAAAACAGAAGTGTAGTAGAGAACTTGCTAGTGTTGTGGAAGAGAGTATGAATTATGATATATCTTTTGTATCTCAACATGTAAGGCATGGCACGGGTATACCGCGGGTCAGAATTCCCGACACCGCAGCCGTACCCGCGGAAACCGTACCCGCTTCGATGACGGGTACAACCTGTACCCGCTTCGATGACGGGTACAACCTGTACCCGTTATCTGCGGGTACCCGCCGTGTTCCATCCTAACTACCTCGCGAACAACGGGGACGCGTCAATTGACGTGCTCCGTCTGTTTTCGCGAGGTTGGGTTGGGGCCAGGGACTTTCCATGGGCGTCCCCGCGTGTTAACTACCTCGCGAACAATGGGAGCACGTCAATTGACGTGCTCCATCTGTTTTCGCGAGGTTGGATGGGGCCGGGCACTTTCCATGGACGTCCGCACGTCTATTGACGCAGCCAGGGCATTTTCGCGAGGTGGGACCGTTTTCACGAGGTTGGATGGGGCCGGGGACTTTCCATGGGCGTCCGCACGTCAATTGACGTGGCCGGAGCGTGTTCGCGAGGTGGGACCGTTGTTGCTGTGTCCGTCTTCGTCCTCGCCTCGTCCATTCCCCTCGTTAGCCAATGTCGTTGGGACTGGATTGGGGGGACGTACCTGGGCTGGTAGGTGGGCGCACCACCCTCCCGGCTTTCCTTTCTATCGTTGTCGTCACCGTCGCGACTTTGGTGGTTCGTTTTTGGCGTGCGGGGTTGTCGTGGTTGTCGTTGTCGTTGTCGTTCGTGGGTTTTCTTGTTGTCGTTGTTGTTGTGTTTGCGCTTGTCACGGTTGTGGTAGCAAATATCACACGAACTTAGCAAAAGTAAAGAAATTAATGTGAAAATAAAGTAAATAACAAAGAAAAAACCTACCTGGGGCTTGGGTTGACAGACCCATGAAAACCCGTCACCCCTGGATAACGGGTACGGTTTTGACAAGGTGTGCAAACCGAAACACCGTACCCGTACCCGAATTACCCGTTTTGGAATAACCGCGGGTAAACCCATACCCGTGCTGTGCCCTATCAACATGAAACAATTGTATCTGATATGAATGATCATTACAATGACAATTCTGTGTCAAAATTAGACAATCCAGGCATTGATAATGCAAGGCAAATTCCAGTTTTAGAGGGGACAAATACATCTCCTCCTGTTGGGCTATTTACATTTCTTAACAGTCATCCACTCTACAAGTCACATGGTACATGTTGTGTAAGAGAAAACATTATAAAAGTTCCCACTTTTATAGGAGCCACTTTACCACAATGTGATCAAGGTGATTGAGAATATTATTGCTCAACAATGCTTGCATTGTTTAGACTATGGCACTCTGGACATGACTTGAAAACAAAAGATCAATCTTGGGATGAGTCCTTTATATCCTATGACTTTACTTTGAGACAAAGAGAACTCATGAACAACTTTAATATCAAGTATGAATGTCTTGATGCTTGTGATGACATTCATGCCCAGCTTCATAAAGGTTCTGTTGTCTTGCATAGTTGGATGGATGGTCCTGATCATACATTTGATCATGGTGATGATTTGGAGGAAGTGGATAGTGATTAAATATTTGAGCTAAGTGATGAGTTTAACACTGAATTCAAGGAAATTGGAAAGTGAGAGAAGAAACGTCAACTTGATATGGCCACTATGTGATCTATAATGACTCACACAGGTTGGACTGAACCTTTAATCACATAGACATCATTTTCCCTGCCATCACCATCAGAGATTATCCAATCTGGATATCAATGGAAAGCAGTTGTACAGAAGAGTAGACAAGATATACTTGAACACTGGACTTTCTGAGAATATTGTACCACTAACAAGAATAAGTGTTATTGTAGATTGTGTACTACCAGATGATTCATCTTTTACAATATTATGAAGTCAGGTCAGGGTACTTCTCAAATTTTTAATGACAGATTATTTTTCACATGGAAAGACAAGATCAAATAATCCAGTTGATTTATGGTGCTTTTCAAAACTTATGACATTTCAAAAAACAAATTTGTTGAGTTTGGGGACCTAAGCAAATATTGTAACTCATGAAATACTGCACAGACTTACATGATTGTAGGATGAAGTTTCATCCAAATTTCAAGAGCTAGCCACTCCTGTATTTAAATTTAGGAAATATTCAGATTATTGATAGTTACAGGTGCATTTCTGCATTTCAGTGACTAATACTTGTAGAATGAATAACTTTACAAGGAATGCTCAGATTTACAAGATTGTAGGGAGAAAACCATTCCATTTTTGAAGGGCTAGAACCTCACATACTGGCATTTTGCTTAATTTGAGGTTTTGCTCAGGTAATAAGTATGTGCCTTGTTGGGATAAATATGGTCTTAATGCCCAAAAGTATACAAAATCCCGGTATGTGAGTTTCTAGCCCTTCGAAAATGGAATGGTTTTCTCCCTACAATCTTGTAAATCTGAGCATTCCTTGTAAAGTTATTCATTCTACAAGTATTAGTCACTGAAATGCAGAAATGCACCTGTAACTATCAATAATCTGAATATTTCCTAAATTTAAATACAGGAGTGGCTAGCCCTTGAAATTTGGATGAAACCTCATCCTACAATCATGTAAATCTGTGCAGTATTTCATGAGTTACAATATTTGCTTAGATCACTAAACTTAACAAATTTGTTTTTTGAAATGTCATTAGTTTTGAAAAGCACAATAAATAACAGTCGAAGTTATCAATCATATTACACTGCATTATCACATAGTGCATCTGCACTTGGTACTGTTATTTTGCAAGGATTTGATGCAAGAAAGATCACAGGTGGTGCATCTGGTGCATTGTGTCAGGAATTCCATGAGCTGGAAATTCTAGATGAAATAGTCAGGTTGAGATATGGGGGAAAGCTACCAATATCTGTTACTGGCAATCGCAGAAATTTTCTGATTGAAACCTTCAGACTGTGGAAAGGCAAGCATTATGTTCCAGAAAATGTGCACAAGGCAATTCGGTGGAACCAGTCAGATCATATATTCCATATGAAGAGGATAAAAATTTATGGAAAGTTCTGGACAAAAAACAAAAAGTTCAAAAAGATATTCCTTTGAAGTCAAATTATGTTCCTGCCCAAGGCAGTTCACCAACATTGTTTTATCAAAATTCAATGAATAAGAGAAAAATAAGTGGGTCTTGTGTTGCCCCTAGTGTTTCCGAAGTTCAGTTCGGTCTGGTTCTGACCCTTTTTGGGGGAACCATGAACCGAACTTCGGGTCTGGTTTGGCGCTGGGCCAAACCTGGACCCAGACGGCATTGAACCATCTGTCTGCATTCGGTCTGGGTTCAGATGCGGTCTGAACCCCGGACCGAGATGGGCTCACCCCATGAGCTCTGTTCTCCTCGCGAATGGCAGGCACGTATCAATTGATACGGCACTGCACTTCACGAGGTAGTTGGGCTGCAGGGGAGCCATCCAGCGCTGCTGCTACTGCTGCTGCTGCTGCCGTTGCCATTGCCACTGTCGCTGTTGCTGCCGCTGCCATTGCCGTTGCTGCTGCAACTGCTGCTGCTGCTGCTGCTGCTGCCACCATTGCTGCTGCTGCTCCTGCTGGCCGTCGTGGTTGTCCTTGCCATTGTTGTTGCTGCCGCTGGTGGTGATGTTGGATGGCATTTGCCGTTGCCGCTGCCACTGCTGCTGCTGCCATTGCTGCCGGCGCTGCTGCTTCCGCTGTTGCTGCTGCT
Source organism: Hygrocybe punicea (assembly GCA_963556145.1). NCBI lineage: Eukaryota > Fungi > Basidiomycota > Agaricomycetes > Agaricales > Hygrophoraceae > Hygrocybe > Hygrocybe punicea. Next base: position 7,007,734 of record OY744465.1, on the reverse strand, counting down.
GCTGGCCGTTGCCGTTGTCATTGCCTGGTTGCCATTGCCATTGCCGCCGCTGGTGGTGGTGGTGGTGGTGGTGGTGTTGCGGCTGTCCTGCATCCATTGGCATTGTGTTGGTGTTGGGATCCATTTTGTGCCAGGGTGGTGTGCTCACGATGTGGTCGCGGTCGAGTTTCCTGTAACAGATAATATTAGTAAAGTTAAGATAAATGATAAAATTACCTGTGTCCATGAACGCGACACAATGTCACGTTCATTGGCCTTGCGTTGTTGTTGTTGGTGAAGAAACCTTTGTGTAATGGTCACATGATACCATTTAACACGAAAAAGTAAGTAAAGAAATACGAAAAACAAATGAAATAAATACCTTAAAAATATCCGCGTTCGCAGTTTGGACGCAGTTTGGAGCCGTTCAGGAAATCCGGCAGGCCTCAAAACCCAGAACTGAACCCGTTGTCCAGTTCAGCACTTGGCTGAACTTAGATTGAACCTAGGGTTCGGTTTGGGGTTTGAACCGGGTTCGGCTAGGTTCGGAACCGAACTACGGCAACACTAGTTGCCCCTCAGAGAAAGAAATTGAAAAAGAATCATAATATTAATGATACTTTATTGACTTCTCTGAACATTCCAATTGGTACACTCTGGAGTAACAACAGCTGTGCATATGACTCTGTGATATCCATATTATTTCACATTTGGCAGGATGATCAGATTACTTGGTCTAATTCTTTCAGAAATCTAAACTCTCAATTTCTTGGCATGTTGGTGGATGGATTTTTAAGATATTCTGAAGATGAATGCTCTTTAGAAGAAGTGCGTGATCATATAAGACACTATCTAGATCAGCCTTCACATCATAACTTTACATGGGGGGTAAATACTAGTGTTAATATCTTATTAAATACACTGTACATTGCTACAAACTGAACTCCCCATTCTTTTCTCTTGTATCTCTTGCCCTCAATGTCATCCTGTGTCCAGACAGCAGGAAGCAGCAAAAAATTGCCATATAGATATTGGTAGGATTGATTTTGAATCTATTCAGATGAACTTGACCTTTTTGTAATTTCCCTTGCTTCAAAGTGTACAGTCTGCAATGACTTCCTGCTTCGTAAATTTACCTTTGTAAATGCCCCTCAGTTACTTGCCTTTGCCACATCTGCTTCTACAACTACTGTGGATTATAATTTGGTAGTCACAGTCAAAGGAGAAACAGATCCAAAAAAATATTGTCTCAGAGGTGTCATATATCATGGAAGTGATCACTTCACATCTCGTACTATCAGTGTGACAGGTCAGGTTTGGTTTCATGATGGTATCACTACTGGAAGATCTACAGAGTATGAAGGAATGTTGGAGGATATTGTTTTAAACATTTGCAGGTTTAAAAGGCCTTGCATTTTGATATATGTTCTTGCATAGTTTATTTATAAATGGTCATTAAGCCAACTTGTAACAATTAACTTTACTTTCTTGATTGTAGAAATTTCTTTCAAGTAGAAATCCTTATGTTTACAGCAAGTTATATTTTACAAGACATGGCCAATGGCTTTTTAGTGACTATATTATCAAATCAAGATAGGGGATGTTACGAGTCCCTATAAGGGAATTGTTCCATATGGCAGATTTTTCAACTCAGGGTCACACTCTAATTTGCCAAGCCGTGGGAACAAAATTTCCAAACTGTGGGAACAATTTTGAAGCCCTGGGAATAACTATGAAACCGTGTGACTGGGCAGAGTTGAGTGTGAGAATTTGTTGTCCCAATCAGCAAGTACAATAAGGCAGCCGGATCACAGCTGCCTAGATCACAGATGCCAATTTCGGAATAGATACTGTTATAGCATGGTTGCATCGCCGTTGCAAGCCGCAAATGTTTGACAACTTTGTACAACTATTGAATGCATTGGTAGTGCAATGGAATGGTTAAATGCAAACAGTGCACACTTGTTGAACATGCTGAGCAGTGTTCGACAACTGTTCGACAAGTGTCCCAGCTTTAGTCTGGGGCATTGCTCATGCACAAACACTTGTATGAACAATATATGGCACATATCTACAATATACTAGCTAAGAAGTACTGGGTTTGTTGGAATTGTTAATAATGTGAACAGTACACACTTGTCGAACTGGCCAAACAGTGTTCGAAAACTGTTCGACAAGTGTCCCAGCTTTAGTCTGAGGCATTGCTCATGCACAAACACTTTTACGAACAATATATTGCATGTATCTTGGATGTGGGTACATGTACTGAGTTTATTAGCATTGTTAATAATGTGAATAGTGCACCCTTGTCGAACAGGCCAAACAGTGTTTGACAACTGTTTGACAAGTGTCCCAGCTTTAGTCTAAGTGGTTGCGATTGCACAAACAACTGTGTCAAATGTTGCGGTAATATAGATACATGTGCTATGTGCAGTAGAAGTATTTATAAGGTAAATATTGAATACTTGTCGAACAGGCTGAACAGTGTGTGACAAGCTGTTCTACAACTGTCTCAAGCTTCATTGCAATCATTGAAAATGATTTGGCTAAGTTTACAATGTGCATTGTATTAATAATAATGTGCTTGTCGAACACTTGTCAAACAGGCTGAACAGTGTTCGACAAGCCACTGTACAAGTGTCTCAAGCTTCATTTCAATCATTGAAAATATAACAAAAGCCGAATTTCCATTATATGGCATTTAGCTAAGTTTGCAATGCGCATTGTATTATTAATGATGGGCTTGTCGAACACTTGTCGAACAGGCCGAACAGCGTTTGACAAGCCGTTCTACAACTGTCTCAAGCTTCATTTCAATCATTGAAATTGATTAATTGAAGTTTTTTGAAATGTACCGAACACATGTCCATGGATGTTACGCCAGACCATTGAATGAGAAATACCATATCAGTTTGAATTATATTCATAGGAAAGTGATGAGGACCTTTTATGATTAAATAATACTCAGATGTCCCGTCACTTTATGAAACTATTTGTGTTGTTATTTCACTTGTGAATGTATTGCAGAACATAATATTATATAAAATTGATGTTTGTATGTGACCGTACAATGTAATTATAATAGATCTTAATCGGCTTCATTCATCCTGAGGTTGGTCAAACGTCTACAGGTTTCTATGACATCTTCACCATCATCAGCCAACTGGACATAACCCACATTACGTTTGATATTAGTCCTCGTCATTGTATTGCGAGAAGGTTGAGATGCTTTGTTTTGACTTATCATTGCATTCTGGATGGATATTAGTTATTATTCATTGTATTATTAGATATGTCTGTTACCTCAGTAAACTCGCTGTCGACCAGCGCTAATGAGCGCAGATTCAGAATCATCTTGAATTTGTCGTTCTTAACTGGAACCACCGATACCGTTATCTGGACTTCTACAATGTCACCAATCCTGAAGCAAGTCGGACTGGCAGGTACAAAGCTATGATCTATGTCATTATTAATAGCCAAGCTATTGTTGTGCTGAGCACTCACCAATGCCGTCCTCCTTCTGACGTCAACTTGAAATAAAGGACCTCATTGTCTGTCCCATGGAAGTATCGAGTATTGCTCATTGATGACAGTATGCCTTTGGAATCGACATTGTGTTAGAATGGAATATTGTATGAAACTTTGTCATGTCGGCGGTCAGTGAAATATCAGGTGCCAATAGATAATGCAGTGTATTCAATATAGGTGGTTGATGTGAAGTCCAGCATTGCACGTTCTGGGAAGTGACGACCAAGTTTCTGGTGTAAGATTCAGAGGTTGTCAATATATGATTCGAATAATGGTATGTTGAGGCCTGTGATAAGGATGCTTTGACGGAGAAACGGTGTTTGACGTTCGGGCGGTCTGAAAAACATATGTAAATTAATTGTTTATGATTCTAGATGATGATATAATCTACCTGCTGATGATCGGTGGTAGGTCTTTGGCCACCAATATCGCCTGTAAGCTTAAGACAAGCTCTTCATGCTCAGTGGTATCGGTGCTTGGCCGTGTAAGTTTCCAGCAATCCGGTGAGTCATTACGCACTACATTGATATTTGAAATCTGCAAATGTAATGAAACACAGTGTACATCATAAGAATTGAATATACATTTGTAGAATTGGCAAGTTGGCTGTCATCATTGTCCATCTGTGTAGATATGAGATTGCTTAAACGTTCAGCTGTACAGTAGAGTTGAATATATGAATTCCTTCAATAGAATCTGTACTGACATGCTGTTTTGAAATCGTAATAGGTGTCCATTTGCGAAGTGGGAACAGGGGGGTATAATTCACGCACCATTTCCAACTGTTTTATCATGAATTGTTTTCGATCGTTATTGATATTACGACAGTGCATCATGTTCATTCGCCACGAACTTGTGATGTTTGTATGGTGTTTGCATTTTTATTTTGCAGATCTTCTCAATAGATTCCTATTGTTTTCTTCTATTTTCATAGGACAGGATATACATCCACACCTATCGGCAATTCTTGACCTCCTTATTGTACAGCATTGAAAGGAAACCCCTATCCATTCAGAATGTTTGTTCCGATGCAAGTGTCAGTATAGTTGATCTGATGTTTATATTTGTTTGGAAATGAGTATATATGTCACATAAATTTCCATGTTCAATTTGGCGGTGTTATGATCTTATGATCAGCTCCATGTGGTGACAGCTGTTCTACATTCCCAAACCCTAATTAGATTTAGTGTTTGATTATTCTGCATACCAGTAATCCATATCCATGTTGTTGGATGATGCTGAGTGTAACAGCTGGTCAATCATCGGTTCTACATCATGGGGAATGTCCCTGATTTTTTGCATTTTTATGGCGCTATGGTCCGAATAGTTCTCCTTCAAACCATCAGCAGATGTGGTTTTCGTACCTGTCGGTGTGATATCTATAAACGGCTTTTTTATTGTTTTTGATCTGTCTCAGTATACTTAAATAGCGATGAGAGCCCAATGGTATCGTCCACATCTGACCCCTCATTCATCTATAATATCTCGCACAGATTCGTTGCACACCTTAAAGCTCTTATCTTTGCAATGGCCCCTAAGAAGTCTGTGAACGTGAAGACTCAGTCGAAAGCTCGATCAAGTGCCGTTTCGTATGTATATTTATTTTCATGTATTGCTGTTCGTTCTGAACAAAGGTCATACTGTTGTTTCTAGGAAGGGTAAGAAGGTCACAACCACCAAGCTTGTCGATGAAGAAGTGTATGTGTCTATTCCAATATTCTGATTCATCCACCACAACTAAACTGCCAGTAGTATTGCCAACTCCAAAGAAGACGTTATTAGTGTTAATAGCGTCGCTAGCATTGTCAAACCTGTCTCGTCTATGAGGTGTGTCTCATGAATTGTATTTTCAGATACTATTGATTTACTTCAGTAATATAGGCGGTCCAGGAAGACCACCAATAGAGCAAGGTTTGCAAGTTCAATTTATACTGTTCATGCCATCTAATATTCTTTATATTTAGCGGGAAAAGGTGGCATGCTTCAGAGGAAGACGAAGACAGGTCAGTAGCTCTAAATAAGGTCTTTTATATTTGTGTATTATTTAATCGTTTTATATAGTAAATTCTCTTCTCCATCGAAGAAGTCAAAGTCAAAGCAGCATCAATTACATGATGAGGATGACGACAGCGACAAAACATTCATGTGAGTTGGAAATTGATTAATTGGTCATATGTTAGACATGTTGTAGGCCTATCACAAAACTCGAATTCGGTTCTAAGAAATCAAATGCAGATAATGGTCTTTGGTATGATACTTCATATGATTCTTGTCCTTCATATATTAATAAATGATCAGCAACTCTGATACATCTGTCAAAACCATGAAGGCGATATCGTCCAAAGTCACAAAGACTACCCGTCTTCGTGATATCAGTGACGACAATGTTTCCAGTAGTGATGATGGAGCTGTGACATATGCACAACACCAAATCACCAGGTACATTACATCTCTCTATTATATTTTTAATTGATGCCCTTGCTTTAGTATACGGTCTCCAAACACGGATGAGTCCGACATTGGTACAAGAGACCCTCAGTTGGTCGATACATATAAGGACTGTGTCAACATTAAGTAACTATTCAGTTTTATCTTCTGAATCAATGTTAAATATTGAATAGGGCAGCGGCCATGGTATCTTGGTCTAGTGCCATAGGGAATGGAAATCCTCAATATAGCGATGTCATCAGCAACATTCGCAAGGTCAACCAAAAGTAAGCTGTCAACTAGGACTTGACGGTTAAAGACAATTCACATCACATAACAGTTTGTTGTTCTCTGCAGTGACCTTTGTTCAATCTGGCAAGTACTCGAATCTTTCTCATGACGATCCCACCAATATCTCTACTGGAGCATTTGGGCGTAGTTTCTTCCACTCCGTTGCTGGTGCCATCCCAACGATCTTCACTTCTGTCATTCTAGTCGATTCATGCTTCCTTGATGAGCCAAAAGTTGGTGGGAACACAAAACCGATCAAAGTTATCCAAGGGGCGTTATTTTCAGGAGAATGGGAGCGGTATGTTGGCGCCATTGGAATGGTTACTGGTGAGGTGGAATTTCGTGCACAACTATATAAGGACTTTCTGTCCTTCTTGACGATAGCGGCAAGTGGGATGGATGCATCTCCTAGCAGTGAGTATACCACTCAATGCTCTCTTGTCAATCCTTACTCATATTCAATAGAAGCTTCCTCTTCGAAATTCGTGCAGTCTAGTCCTTTTACTTGACGTCCCGCTCCATCTTACCAAAAGACTGCGCTGTCATTCCATGACATTGGTTAGTTTTATTCTCTCTCACACAAGGTCCTTGGTTTCGTTTTTGATGCTTGTATTCATAGTCCCAATCTGTGATGCCTGGAAAGTTAAAACCGACTTTACCGACACCCTCAAAATACTTCAGCAACTCCCCCACTTTCCAGGCGATGTTCCTGCAGAATCCTGCATTGTGGTTGGCCACACGATCAATACCTTCAAACGCTCTGATGATTTGTTGAAGAGTATTTCCCTAAATGTGCAGTGGGTGATGGTATTGGGCATCTCTCATTAACTTGTTGTTTTTCTCGTCATGAAACTAGTGTGCCATGCAGCGTGGCCTATTGCCCATTTCCATTATGTTGCCTTGAATTTGTAATGTACCTACCTTTGAAATCAAAGCGTTTCGTGCCTCTCTGACCTGAAATACGATTTGTGACATTTAAAGTTGACTAATGTACAAGTGAAGTTCAAAAATAGGAGTATGCATTTGTAATGTCTACCAGCCATTTATAAAATACCGCCGAAAATGTGTCCGCAAAAGATCCGATTGGTGCCTGAGCTGATTTCGCGCCTTGCTTCATGTTGGACCACAAGCTGCAGGTGTGATACCGTTCAATCTCGTTCACGAAGTAATTGACATTGTTGGTGTTTGAATCAACAATGAGCGAAATGTCCATGCGACAAAATACACTCATTGAAGGTTTCCCACCAATCAACGTCGACTCTATGGCATACAGCCCCTCATAGGTGTCTCATACGAAGCCGAAGAATTGCTGTCTTGCTTGATCTCGAATTGCAATGGAGCCGTGATCCGGATTGCAAACATCGGTCTTCATGAGCATTCCCTGTGCTTGGAACGATCTTGGAAAATGCCAAAGACTCGTGAACATGTAATGCGAGACGGGGGGCATCTGCCTACCTCAATTCCTCTAAAGTATAGAAGGTCGTCACAATATCCCACCTCCACGATTTGCTCTCTTTGTTGTAATGCGTATGGACTGTGTAAATGTCCCTTCCACCTAACAAAAATACTCGCCATTCTCCGATCTTGGCCAGCGGCTCAACATAGGTTTGACCAAACCAACGTGAACTGGGGACCTTGCAGTTCAGGCGCATATAGTCCCAATTCCGCCTTGGATCGCCCGGGAACAACACATGGTGACCGGTGTCACTATGCGTTCGCTTCAAAACAATGTTCGGTGGAAACGATTCACCATCCTTCAGCAGCCTCAATTGTGGTCGCATCGTGTGTGTCGTTGACAATGCAACATGGAGCAGGTTTTGCATCTGCGTCCATTTCGAATGCATGGTGTTCATTTGTTTTGGTGGTGGCCACACCTGAACTGTTCGACACAGCTCGTCAATTCCGGCCAAGAATGTCGACACGTTTTCGACTGTTATACCATATTGATTACCACTATAAATGATATTCGAATTAACTGAATTAAAAAAAAGGAAAATTGACAAAAATGTTTGACACGCTCACATATAGGACATTCCCATGTCCACACCACCAAATACGCAATCGGTGGCTTTGAACTTGTTCCATGTTATATTTGAGTGCGGTGATTTGAGCATGGCATGGGCGAACTCCGGCCAAAACATGTATTCAACATTGAAGCGGCGTATTGCACCGTTGGGTTCGTCACACCGCCAGTGGTGCATTCACATAGCAACATAAACCTGGAATTGGAAAGTATTCTTTAGCGATAATTCTCCATACATTTTTAAAATATACAAACCCATTCCTGCATGCAAACAAAATATCGCGTCTTGTGCGCCTTGATATTGTGAATATAACCATCAAGGTGCGAGACGGTTTCGTATTCGTCTTGTGAAACCGTAACGTTGACGAATGCAAGATCATTGGTTGCGGCCGCTTTACTTGTAATATGGGTGGTGGGATCAAGAACAAAGATGATGTGGAAAATGGGATCGGTCCTGACGGACTGTGTAATTGTGCTCATGGCTGCATCCTCCATCTCTACATCGGAAGTGGGATCTGGTGTATTGGACGCCGTCGATGGCAACAACGCGAGTTCCTCTTCAGTAGCATTTCAAACACCCATGGAATTTTCTGCGCCCTTCCGTCCAATACAGCTGGATAGAGGACAGGTACCGGATGCGATGCAATTTGGATGCTTGCTGGCGGATCCACAATGGCGCTGACAGGAACTTCCTTCCTTTTTCCAAAGGAGAGTTTGCATCTGGATCGAGAGGCAGTTTCGTCCTGGACAGATGTGGCAGCACACTTCGTAGCCAACTTCCTTGCGTGATTTGGGCATATTGAAAGTCTAACAGATCAGATTATGTTAGTTTGTAAATTCAACGGGGTCCAAAATGGTACTGTGATATACCAGTATGTGTTCTATAACTCGGGATGTGTGGTGAGATGCTGAGTGTGAAGGAGAAGAAGAGTTAATCAAGTTTGGATAATCCTTTTGACTATCCATGATATCGGATTCGTGTCAGGTGACAACGGCAACAATGATGCTCCCCCGGTTTGATCGGCAAGGTTTTCGTTGTGCACCCATATTTGTCTTTAGAATGAATAACAATATAACGACCTGCCGAACACGTGTCGAACAGGCTGAACACTGTTCGGCAAGTGTTCTGTTAGTCATATTCATCTTGATGCGTTAATCAATGTCCGTATGGCTTGTTGAACACTTGTCGAACAGTGTTCGGCCTGTTTGACAAGTGTTCGACAAGTCATTGCTTTGTTAATAAATTAAGTGTAATATATATTAACATAGCAATGGCTTGTCCAACACTTGTCGAACAGTGTTCGGCCTGTTCGACAAGTGTTCGACAAGCCGTATCTACGTTAATAAATATTCCACTTGATTTATTAACATGGAAATGACTTGTCGAACACTTGTCGAACACTGTTTGGCCTGTTCGACAAGTGTTCGACAAGTGTTCGACAAGTGTTCGACAATTCATATCTATGTTAATCATCATACCATTATATATATTAGCATCAAGCTTGTTTGGCCTCTTCGCCGTGTCATAAGTTAAGAATATATATTTGTATAGCTACATGACAAATAGTGCTTATTGACATTTTAAGGATGTATTATGGCAAAACTTGAGAATCAAGTACACCATGTTTGGTTGTATGTTATTTGTACACTGCATGTCCGATCAATGTATGCAATGCCGAACATGTGTTGTTGACAGGTCATCTGACTTGGCCAGTTCCCTCATAGGCCAGGGCATCGACCCTGACATCCAACATTTTCCGTTCCCCTCATTTCTACCCTCAGACGCCCACCAAAAAGGTTCCACTACATCTACCATGTCCTTGCCCATCGTCAAAACCTCGACTCCTGCCGTCAATCCCACGGCTTTCAAATACTGGCCTGATGCGCTGCCCAAAAAGCTGCAGGAGCTGCATCGCATTTTCCAAATCCAGTACATGGTCCCGCCCAAGATTCCGGCACCCAACAAGGATTCCAGCACCGTCCCCATCTTTTCTTGTAACCTATATGTACTGAAGACTCACCCCCATGATGCCACCACCCGAGGCGAGTTATGGCGTGAAATGCCCGAACGATACGAGGAACCGCTCCATCGCTTAATTTATCAAATGGATATGTACATCTACGCGACAGCAGCCATCTCATACAACAAGGCACCCAACTACTCGCCGGACTACGTCAAAAACGATAAGGAAGGGACCGATTCACTCCAGGATTACCTCAAGTATACCGACACCGTCATGGATGAAATTTGGGCAGAGGTTTTGGTCGCAAAACGGGCCAACGAGGTCACCCATGACTGGCGAAGCAAGATCTTCGACAATTGGCTCCTCAAAGAGTTTTATGTCGGCAAGCACTCTCCATCCGCTTTGATTCAACATGGCACCGTGAACACCGAGATCAAGCCCGAGGACCTAGGTGAGTAGATATATGCATTTCTGGCCAAATGAAATCTCACGTCTGGCATCATAGATTGGGCAAAATACGACGAATCCGTGCCAGCATGGCACAGCGGAACCTCTGCAAATTGGTCGTTTGGTGGGCTGCCAGACGCCACAAAGCTTGAAATCATTGGTCAGGTTATTGCATGGTGTAAAGGACATAGCTTCCTCGTCGATGCCGATGTGGCAGAGGACGATGAAGGTGTGATCTAGAATTACATGTGTGAATGTGCTAATAATATAATACATTTGCAGAAGAGCCAGTTCCCCAGGGCAAGGGCAAGGGCAAAGCGAAGTCAAAATCGGCCAGAACACAGAAGGTATCTTCCGCTGGTTTGTAAATGTTTTCACCCATATCAGTGGATAGATGTATTGAATATTCAGGTGACGCAGGTGGCACAGACAATTTGTCCGAGAAGGATAAAAAGAAGCCCAAGCCCAAGCCCAAGCCCAAGCCCAGTAAGTAGTGTCATTGTCTGTGATCATCACACACGGTAACTCCTCATCATCACAGAACGCACCGTGAAGTCCAAACCCGATGACGACACTGAGGGTGAGTTATTAAATTCTAAATATCAAGATTATAACGCAAATTATTCATTCATGCATAGACAATATCAAGATGGAGGAGGACGTAGCCCCAGTAAAGAAGAAACGATCCAAGGCTCAAATGCGTACGTTACTCACTTTGCTCTGAATAATGCACTGACATGTCGCAGTCGCTGTCGAAATTGGGCCATTGTGCGGATCCAAGAAATCGGAATCCGAAAAATTGATGGTGGAAGTTAAACCACCCATCTCCTCCGAGGCGGATGATGTGCCACTGGAATCTGCAAAGTTGGACTTGCCAGAATGGGGCGGGTTGATGATTTCTGATGACGATATAATCATGCACGACAACGATGGACCTCCCGAACCCATACAGGAGTCTCTCAGCGGCGATCATGAGGACGGCAAGACAGCAAAGAGGAGGAAGCTGGATCTGGCATCGGAGCAAGCAGGCATTATTGCAGAAACACTCCAGCCAGTGAAGCCTCCGAAGAAGTCTCCGACTCCGGGTATGTACATCACACTTTATATAGATTTCACATCTGATCATGTCAATATCCTAGGATTCCATCCCAATAGGCTTGCATCGTCACGCCATCAGTCGTCGACCCCTGTGGAGCCAGGCGGTTTATTAATGGATGTAGATTGGAGCAATATCGTTCCTCCCGATATCCTAGTCTCCATTCCTCCGAGCCAAACGAGGTCTTCATCTCCCAAGGCGTCGACATCCAAACTGGACCCTGGGCCTTAATTTTGGGTGCTGTAAGTCCTCTTTTCATGGAGTATTAATTATATTTGACTAAAAGACACTTTTATCTCAGTCGTTGAGTTCTGGTAATGATAATCTGTGCCCTCAATGTCCTCCTCTACCGCCATTCTTTACATTTGTACAATATCTGTACAATTCTTTTTTTGCTGTATTGAAAATGTCTTGTGTTACTTTCCTATGACCATAACAATTGAGCACGATAATAAGCAGACACAGATATCACATAAGACATCGATCTTGGTGACTGAAAATCTGTTTGTCTAAATTAAATGTATTAATTTCAGTTCACGTTTGTCATAGTACAGCCACCACAGGTAACATGAGAAGGACAACCTTGGATTATTATGACTCGAGCTAATGAACATTCAAATTGAATATATGTAATAAACCAAAACTGCCAACTTTATGGACCAATTAAATGGGGATACACATAGGAGACGGATGAGGAATTTTTGCCATCAAATAATATTGAAACATCCACTCAAATATTGAAATTATTTTGTTGCTATCATAAGTCCGAAAATGTTGAAAACATATCGTTATCCACTTTTTACAATGTTTTCGGACTTATGATAACAACAAAAATAATTTTAATATTTGAGTGGATATCTCAATATTATTTGATGGTAAAAATTCCTCATCCATCCCCTGTGACAACTGTAACAAATCCCCCTCGTATGGTGGCAAGCATAACCATCACTCCAAGGAAAGCTATGACTATTCAGTACCGGAATATTAGGTATGTTACAAAAACATTCAATTGAATAAAAACATTATAAAGCTTCAGGCACACCTTATGATGTTTTTGGAAGAGCTTACAAATAAGATAATGTCATATGATCAATCCAATTGTGTTAATTGTTGTTCATGATCCAAACCACTTAACTAGTTAAATAGATACATGGGCGGTGCTTTCTCTTACTATCACCAATCCACATGAATCTCCACGATACCATCCATATCTGCATTGCGGTTTTGACTGTTCTACATTTCCTTGCAAACGCAACCATATTTCCACAACTATGCCAAGACCAACTTATGTATATCTCTCTTGAACCAATTTCCGTTCCTTTGATATCGACCTTGACCCAAGAATTGGGTGTTTTTCAAAGAAAACTCATAGAACATGAGTTTGCCCCAGATCAGGGCGATGCAACAATACTGATGCACATAAATGCAACACAATGTGTAAGGTTCAATGAAATAACAAATAATACTTTGACGCTCAATGCATTATTCGCTTGGACTACATTTAAAGATAGCGCATTCAATATGCAATTACATTCTATTCAATATGCCAGAACATATTTCTTACCTTCTAAATATCTCTTTGCTTTGTATTGTCTTCTCAAACCTATCACTGTCCAATGTCGTTGTAAAATGATCAATGCATTGCTCATGCGATCGCTATTGAAACGACATGATTTCAGATCATATTTATTTCATTGCATTACTAGTTCTCTATCACATGCAATGTTGCTGTGGACCACACTATGTTTCATAATACGGCATAGCCATTCAAACATAATTGTGTTCAATTTGAATTTATTCAGAAACTTGTTTAAATCTTTATATATAAATTCCGTTCATAGATATGACTACATTGGTGGTGGTAAACAAATACCAACATTCAAGTTTAGCTTTCTTCAATCTTTCATGCTACCGTCTAATAATATCAACCATGATTCTGACATATTATTCGAATATGTGGGGCATATTGATGAACAAACAGCCAACACTTTATATGGAGATAAAAAAAAATATGTATGTGTTAAAATGCCTTTACATGAACTTCTGCCAAAGTTGACGGTGAAAGATATTGGTGAAATAACAACAATACATGGTATATATTTGTCAAAGACATTACGAAGATTACATGGACAAGATCTATCTGTGGCATTAATGAGGCATAATTGTTCAGCTTGTGATACTCATGTTTCTATTTTTCATGTGCATGATATTACAGCTGTTTGCAGCAAGCTTGACACTAACTCAAATTTTTTGAAGTTTAGAAAAATAAAAGTAATTCAGCTATATCTCATGAAGTACTGCATGGATTGAGATGGTTATAGAGGGAAATTTGTACTATTTCCAAAGGGCTATCTACTCCTGTGATTATATTGAGACAATGTTTAGTGTATGGTGAGTTGTGGATGAAATAGAAGGTAAACCAGTATTTTTTGACATCCAAAATGATATTGTCAAATTATGGTATCAAATGAGCTCCTATGAACAAGATTGTAGGAAGGAAATTGTTCAGTTTTTTAAGGGCTAGAAGTATGTATACCGTGATTTGCTTTATTTTTGTCCTTTGAGCCAAATATTATATCTATACTATGTTTGTCTGCATGAGGCTTGAAACCCTACAAGAATCATGATGATAGGCTCAAATGACAAAGATGAAGAGAAATACAGTATATGAGCTTCTAGCCCTTACAAAACTGAACAATTTCCTCCCTACAATCTTTTTCATAGGAGCTCATTTGATACCATAATTTGACAATATCATTTTGGATGTCAAAAAATACTGGTTTACCTTCTATTTCATCCACAACTCACCATACACTAAACATTGTCTCAATATAATCACAGGAGTAGATAGCCCTTTGGAAATAGTACAAATTTCCCTCTATAACCATCTCAATCCATGCAGTACTTCATGAGATATAGCTGAATTACTTTTATTTTTCTAAACTTCAAAAAATTTGAGTTAGTGTCAAGCTTGCTGCAAACAGCTGTAAATCAAATAAAGATAAGTGTAAAGAGTGGTACAAAGGACAACAAATGACAGAAACATATGAGTGCGGAACAGAAGAAACTCAGACTAAAATGAAAGAAGAATTGGACAAGTCAGATGAGCAATCATTTCCTCCTCCTCCACCATCTATTGAATTGAAGGAAACCATAATCAGCAACTGGTGCAGAGATACATCACCTGAATGTTTTCAAGAAAGTGGGTGTGCCGTGTGCGGTCAATTGGTTGCATTGAAGAACATGTCTTTATTGTCAAAGACAAAGGTTAATCTGAAAATATTAACTAGAGACAATATGGGAATCACAAGATGTGAACAATATCATTGTTCTGATCCAATGGAGGATATCAAAGGTCCAGTGCTAGATAACACATGTAAATGGATATGCAAACCATGTGTGCTCAGTCTGAATAAAGGCCAAACTCCCAAATATGCTTTGGCAAATGGACTTTGGATGGGAAGAATTCCTGCACAACTTCAAAATCTAACATTTGCTGAACAACTTTTGATTGCCCGTGTTTGTCATAACAAATGTATTGTTCGTGTCTCATCTGGGATGCATAAAATGAAAGCAAATGCCATCATGTTTCAAAATCCAACACCAAAGATATATCAACGGTTGCCTCCAACAATTAAAGAACTTGATGAAGTGCTAGCCTTCATTTTCACGGGTCCTGCCAGACCAACTCCAGAAGACATGGAGCGAACACCTTTATTGGTTCGCCGAATGCGAGTTTCTGCAGCTTTAGAATGGCTGAAATTGAATCACATGGATTACTATGATTTAGATATCTCCTATGAAAATCTAGCACAATATCCAGATCATGGAATTCCTGTTGTGGTTGCATATCGACCAGCAGACACAAATAAGGAACCAGAAGCCACTAGTGCATTTGACAATGAAGAGGAAGATGGTGTGGAAGATGGGCCTTGTCCCTTTGTTGTTAGTGGAGTAACTGGCGAAAATCTAGATATTACAAGTCCAAAGGCATTAATAGCTAGAGCAACCAAGCACTTGATAGATGACCATGGTGGTGTTCTTGCCATAAGCCATGCTAGAGGAGTGGAGGTCCTTGTTCCCTGACCACGTGGTACCCCTCTGGGACCCCGAAATAAGGAACTCATCTACAGCGGCTGCAGGCCCTCCCAACAATCAACAATCGCAATAATCGCTACAAATATAATCCCCAGTTCCACAAGAAACAACAAACCCAACAATCACTTAACAATGCGCCAGGCCATGCTCATCACCGGTAAAAACAGCTCCAAGTCGGTAAACCAGGACCCCGTGAACACCAGATCGTCCACTGCCCCCGGTACCCGAAAAAGAAAGATAACAGACAAGAAGACACCGAAGATGAAGACATCGACTCCCCGGAAGCAGCTAAAGAATACCTCAATGCTAAGTTCCACTCTTTAGAACACAAAGAAAATGATACCACCATATTATCAGCGATGTTATTTCATCTGGCTACAGGAAATGACCTCTCTGGAAATCGCGAAGCAATAGACACTATCAGATCAATTGCCTTCATCCTACTGGACCTCGATCTTGAACTCAAAGCAGCAGCACTATCCAAACAGCTTACGGACAAGCTCAAAATCGACCAACACCAGCTCGACCCTCTCACGAAGGACTTTGACCCGATCGTTGACGCGATCGTAGACAGGATCACCAAGAAAGTCGAAACCAACCTGGAAGCCACCAAGACCCAGCTCCAACAACTTGCCGATAACCTACAGAACTCAACAAACGCAATAGAAGCTACCACGATCACGTATAAAGACGTCCTCATCAATCAAGTAAGACCCCCCCCTCACCATAACACTAAAAACCCATCAATTAGCTCGAGAGAGGCCCTGCAAGCCCGACAAATACTCCTCGACAATAAACCCCCCCATCACGAGGACCTGGAAAAGCTCAGCCATGCAGGCATCCTAAATAAAGCCAACCAAATTATCAGTACAAACGGCGCCCCGGAAGGCCAAAAATTCCGTGGCGCAACCAAACTACGCAATGGAGGAGTACTCTTGGAAGCAAATTCAGATCTACTTGTGAAATGGCTACTAACCGATGCCCAACATACGAGATTTACAGACGACTTCGGCTACGGCGCAGAGATCAAGCCACGGTCATATGCAATTATCGCATACTTCATCCCTCTCACATTCGACCCCGAAAACGTAAAACATCTAAGGGAGGTCAAAGAGATAAACGATCTACCGACAAATACCATCACCAAAGCTAACTGGATCAAACCAAAAGAAAAACGCGCTGCAAACCAGACCTGCGGCCACGCCATTTTCACTACCTCCTCACCCGATGTCGCTAACTCCATTATCTCCAAAGGTTTTTACATATGCCACAAACGAATCAAAGCCAACAAATGTAAAAGGGAACCCCTTCGTTGCCTGCGCTGCCAACGCTGGAATCACGTAGCCTCATCGTGCCCAGCCCCGAACGACATATGCGGCACATGCGGCAACAACCACCGAACGGCCAATTGCACCGACAACAATAAACTACACTGTACACCCTGTGGAAAGGATGGCCACGCCAGCTGGGACCGTTCCTGCCCCACCTTCATCCAAAAATGTAAGGATCTAGACACTAACAATATAGAAAACCGAATGCCCTACTACCCCACGGACGAACCCTGGACTCACGCATTCACACCCCCGGCGAACCCTACACCCAACCCTCACGGACATAGATCACTAAGCAACGAAGACCGTCACTACATTCCTAATACGCACGCTCACCAATTCCCCCCACCCAGACCCAACATCACGCGCATAAACCAAAACCAAAACCATCATAGAGCCCCTCGGGACATACACCCTCACCTCGCACAAACGACCCTGCCCTTCACTTCAAATGAACGGGCTCCTCCCAATGATCCTAATCCACGCACTCGCACGCCAGAAGGATGGGGCGACCGCCCCCCATCCCCTCTCTCCGCCTTTAACAGAGCATCAACGTCCAACTCCAACATACACTTGACCCATGCCTGAACAACCCAACGTACAGCCGTACCGCATAAATATATGGCAAATCAACTTAAACAAATCAGCCAAAGCGCAGTGGGACCTCATGAATTCAAATATTTTCAATAAATGTGACATCTTACTAATACAAGAACCCTACTTCGACAGATACAACAACACGAAAGCCACATACGACTGGAGGGTCATATATCCCACATCCCGATTCAACCTCGACTCGGCCGTCAGATCAGTCATCCTAGTTAACTCTAAACTAGACACGACTACATGGGAACAGATCAAACTCCCCAACACCAACGACATTACCGCCATCCGTATCCCAAGTCCACATGCCAACCTCTCCATCTTCAATATATACAATGACTGTCTCCACTCTCTTAACCTTACAACGCTAACACAATTCACCAAGGACAACGAAAACTCTTTACATCAAAACGCAAATGACCACATGTTGTGGTGCGGCGACTTCAACCGACACCACCCCCTATGGGACGAGGAAAGAAACCACCACCTATTCACCGCCAACGCCCTGGACCAAGCACGATTACTCATAGAGGCTGTAACCGATCACAACATGACGATGGCGCTGCCCAAAGACTTGCCCACCCTGGAATCCATGGCCACCAAAAACTGGACAAGAACTGATAACATCTTCTGCTCAGCAAAAACTTTAGATTCAATACTCATATGCGGCACAAAACCCAACGACCGACCCACCGGCACCGATCATATCCCAATATTTACTTCACTATTCTTTCAAACCCACACACGCACACACACACCCAAACGCGACTTCGTAATGACTGACTGGGACAAATTCTGTGACACGCTAACCACCTGCTTACGACCCTTTCCAGAGCCAACCAAGATTCTCTCCAAACAGCAACTAACTCAAACCATCACGAATCTGACAAAATCGATACAAGACACCATCGATGAGATAGTACCCATCTCTAAGCCGACCCCGCACTCAAAACGATGGTGGAACAAGGACCTCTCGGACTTGAGAAAAAAGAAAAACAGGCTAAGTTTCGAATCGTATAGAAAACGGGCTCTACCTGATGACCCCATCCACAAAGAATACCGCTGCACCAGGAACAGCTATGGTGAAGCCATCATGAAAGCCAAAGAAGCCCACTGGACGGCCTTCTTAGAGGAGGCCAACGACTACAGCCTATGGACGGTCAACCGCTGTATCTCCAATCCAATCAGTGACTACCCTCGCAGAGACGGAGGCAACACGGTAATACCCACACTCGAAAACACAGTCCAGGACGGCACCACAAAACACGCCTCCTCAAACGAAGACAAAAGCAGAGTAATCGCAGCAAGTTTCTTCCCACCTCCCCCACCTACTTCCACTGTCCCACCAAATCACGAATATCCCACCAGAATAGCCTACACGCCCATCATCACGCGGGACCAAATAACCAGACACATCAACAAAGTAAAACCCTTCAAAGCCCCAGGACCCGACGGCATCCCCAACGTGGTACTCAAAGAAATAAACCCAATCATTATAGACCATCTATTCTACATCTACAATGCCTTTTTCGACCTCGATACATATCACAATAGCTGGAAAGAATCTACGACCTGCGTACTCAGAAAACCTGGCAAGCCCCGCTACAACATTCCCAAGGCCTACCGACCCATCGCCCTCCTCAATACCCTACCAAAAATACTAACCTCAATCCTGACAGAAATCATCGTACAACTAACCGAAGAACACCAACTACTACCATCGACCCACTTCGGCGGCCGACCCGGACGCTCGACCACGGACTCAATGCACCTTCTAGTCAACCGCATCAAGCACGCCTGGAGAAACAAAAGGGTTGCAACCATCCTATTCTTGGACATCGAAGGCGCATTCCCAAACGCGGTCACAGCCCGTCTACTCCATAACCTACGAAAACGTCGCATCCCGGAACAGATAGTTACCATCATCGGACACATACTATCGGACCGAACCACACGATTAAAGTTCAACGACTACACCTCCGACCCCATCCGTCTCATAAACGGTATCGGACAGGGCGACCCACTATCTATGATTATCTACCTGTATTACAATGCTGATCTACTAGACGTCCCCGTAGGTCCCCACGAGCTAGCAGTGGCCTTCATAGACGATGCCGCACTTTACGCGGAAGGTCGTAGCTTCACCCACACACATACAGCCATTAAGGACATGATGAATAGATCCGGAGGCGCATACGAATGGTCCAGAGACCACAATTCCAAATTCGAAACAAACAAATTTGCTCTCATTGACTTCTCACAGAAACGGCAGATCGCATGACCGCACCTAACCTTACAAAACGTAACAATCAAACCCACGAAATCACATCGCTTCCTAGGCACCATATTCGATCAACAACTACGATGGCACGAACAACGAGACCATACACTATCCAATGCCACCAAATGGATCGCGCTCTTCTGCAGACTATCCAGGACCAAAACCGGAGTCAGCACTAGACTAATGTGACGACTCTATAATGCTGTGGCTGTTCCCAAAATAACCTACGCAGCCGATGTTTGGTACACCCCAGTCCACAAAGTACCTGGATACAAGAACAAGCGGGGTTCGGTCAAAGCCATGAGAGAATTAACGAAAGCACAATGCATGGCCGCACTAAAAATAACCGGAGCTCTACGATCCTCCCCCACCGATCTACTCGACATGCATGCGGGTATTCTGCCGGTTAACATCCTACTTCACAGAGCCTGTCATCGGGCAATTGTAAGGATGGCCACTCTACCATCATCACACCCACTCTACAAACCAATCCGACAATGCGCTAAACATCTAGTCCTCAGACACAAATCACCATTACACACCCTAACGCACCTATACCGCATAAGTCCAGATGACACCGAAACGATCACACCACCGACCTGCTCACAGTTCCCAGCTCTCCGTACACACGTTGCCCGTTCCAGAGAACGATCCTTACAAGAAGAACAGGCCGACCCAGCAGACATCAAAATCTACACTGACGGCTCAGCCTTCGAAGGCGGAGTGGGATCAGCAGCTATTCTATACAGATTGGGCCGCACACAGACGAAAATTCTACGCTATCACCTAGGCTCGACCGACAACCACACCAACCCGGAAGCCGAAATGCTGGCCTGCACCCTCGCCATACACCTACTCAGCAAGGAACCCCATCCACGGACGGCAACAATATACATCGACAGTCAATCTACGATCCTCGCGACAGGCCGCCCATGCCTAAAGTCAAGCACGGGACAGTACATTGTTAGGGAGTTCCAGGACATGAGAACCCACCTAGCTGAGACAAACCCACAGCTAAGAATTACTATTAGATGGATCTCCGCTCACGATGACGTAGTAGGTAACGAAGCAGCGGATCAAGAAGCGAAAAGAGCTGCCCAAGGTTCCTCAAGCGCACGCAACCTCCTACCAATATGGCTACGGGGCATCACCCTTCCGTCGGGTACCTCTGCAATCAAAACGGCATTCAAAAAGTCCATGGCGACCAAATGGGAGGAGGAGTGGAAAACATCCCCTTGCTACGTCCGATTCACTCGCATTGATCCCACATTCCCAATACGAAATTTCATCAAGCTGACCCAGTATCTCAAAAAATCGCAGAGCAGTATACTGACACAGCTCCGTATAGGTCACTTTCCGCTGAATTACTATCTTTATAAGATCAACAAAGTACCTTCGCCATCGTGTCCCGACTGCGGACACACCAACGAGAACATTCATCATTTCATCTTTGACTGCCCAGCGTACGATCACCCAAGACACCTACTATTCATCAAACTCCGTCACAACGCTCACTCACTCAGATATCTACTCAACACAAAAGATGGCGTCTCGGAGCTATTAAAATACATAGGAAGAACTGGCCGTCTCGCCACCACCTTTGGTGACCTATCTCAGCCTACACAACATCACTGACCACCCCACATCAACAGATATGACCATCCACGATCGTGAACCCTGTGGATACCCACCCACTACAAACAACACACAAGCACACCAACCAACTGCCTCCACCTCTCGCCCTCTCGCTCACCTGCCCACAATAGGCTCCGCACTCCTCGAAACAGCCGTCACGCGAATCCGAGAACCCACGAGAATTCACGCCCCCGCACCTCACGCTCATTTTATACTTACATTTTTCTCTGCGTTAGCCCATCGTGCACACCCGCACACGCGGCCGAGCACTTACTAGATGACCACCAGTACCCACAAACAACAGAAAAAGGGCAATCTCATCAGACGAACGAGGCAAGTAAAACAATGCTGGGAAGCATTGGGGTTCCGGGGGGGTCACTCGTCGGAACTGCACTTGCTAGTCAGAGACGCAGAAAGGGAAGGTCCCTTATTTAGTTAATCATTTCTACCTGCCCACATGTAAGGTCCTACATAGGGTTTGCCCCAATGGACAAAAATTGGATAAAAAAAAAAACAAAAAAACAAAAAAGCCATGCTAGAAATCCAGAATCGTTCTTTAATAATCCTCAGTTATATCCTATGATGTTTCCCTGCCTATTTCCATATGGCTTGGGTGGTATTAGCAGCATTGACAAGGATGTTTTAAGCATCAGTGATATGATGCACAAAAGGCATCTTCTGATGTACCATGACAAAAGATTTCAAACTGATCCCTATTTTCCATTGATTGCATTCAATCAAGAACAAATCAAGGACAGTACAACCGGAGGATATTTGTTGACTAATAAACATAATTTCAACGATATTGCAGATCGCCTGATGAATATCAATACAGCTGTTTTGGATGACCTCTCTAAAAGATTATCTAGAGGTGATAGAGTTAAACCGGATACATCAGAAGAGAAAGCATGCTATAAACTCATTTCTGATCTGGATCACGTAGCTGGTCAGGTCAAAGGTTCAATTACTAACAAGAAATACATGCGAAATGAGATTTGGTCTCTGATATCCTATATTGGTGCTCCGACTTGGTTTATCACTTTTGCACCTGCAGACATCAATCACCCACTATGCTTATATTATGCTGACAACAAAGAAAAGTTTTATCCTAAACTACGTCTACCCCAGGATTGTTACAAACTAATTGCAAACAATCCAGTTGCTGGAGCCCGCTTCTTTCACTTTACTACTGAAATGTTCATCAAACATATATTAGGAATAAATGAATCTCATCCTGGCCTGTATGGAAACACATCAGGTTATTATGCAATTGTAGAGGAACAAGGACGTCTTACCTTGCATCTTCATATGCTGTTGTGGATAAAGGGATGCCTTACACCTCAGGAAATACGTGACAAAATTATGGGTGAAAATTCTGACTTTCAGAAAAGATTAGTGGAATACTTGGAAAGTTTGTGTGTAGGACAATTCATGACAGGTTCTAAAGATGAGGTATCACAGAAAATGGAACAGACAATGTCAAAACCTGAATATCAACCACCCACATGTGTCATGCCAGATCCACCATCATATAATTGTTCCATGAATTGTCAATATCACGACAAAAGATCAACATGGTGGCAAAGGTTTCAAGATGTTGTAGATGATCTTTTATTGCGATTAAATGTACATAACAGGCATGACGGCAAAAAAAAGCCATATTGTCTTAATTCGAAAGGTGAATGTAAACGACGATTTCCCCATGATATCTTTCAACAAACTTTTGTAGAACCTAACACTGGTGCTCTCAACCTCAAGCATGATGAACCTTGGATGAACACAGTGACACCTGAAGTTACATATATGCTACGATGCAATTCTGATGTGACCAGCTTATTATCAGGTACTGCTATAAAGGCCATAGTTGCATACATAACAGATTATATTACAAAATTCTCCTTGAAGACCTATAGCATTTTTGAAGTGATAAAAAGTATTTTTGATAAGAATTCCGAAATGATTGGTGGCGACCTAAAAAGAAAAGACAAAGTCAGAAAGCTGTTTACACAAATAGTCAATTCACTCACCTCCAAAATGGAAATTGGTGCTCCAATGGCTTCATTATATGTCCTTGGAAATCCTGATCACTACACCAGTCATAAATTCGTGCCATTCTTTTGGAGATCTTATGTTCAAGAGGTTATCAGTGCATGGTCTGATGAAGAAATTGCTAATATATGTGAAGACCAAAACAATGCACAAAAGGTTGTTATTGGTAAGAATAATGGCGCATACATTGGACTTTCCAAAGTAAATAATTATATGTTCAGACCCGCCTTGTATGATAATGTATCACTGTATGACTGGATATGTCTCGCCACTATGGAACCAAATAAAAGACGCACCAAAACAAAAACCAAAAGGGCCAGAAAAGAACCCATGCAAAACCATATTTTGGACAATCTAGGCTGTCATGATTTGTCTGACTCTTGCACTGAACCTACTAATGTTGACTATTCCAGTGATTACAACTTGTCTGATGTCATTGATAATGATATACTCATGGAGATAGATGAAATTCCAAAACCTGATGGTTTGAATAAAAATGCAGGTTCAGAAATAGCTGATAAAACAAATGAAGTTGATCTTAATAAATTGACAAAAATTGAAAATGATTATACTTTACATTCCAATCATCCACAATATCTTACCCACCATGCCAAAATGAAAGGGAATGATCCTTTCATAGTTCCTAATTTTATTCCAAACACTTTGCCAAGGGCTGACCGTGGTGATCGAGAATATTATTGTTGTACAATGTTAACGTTTTTCAAGCCATGGAGAAGTGGCAAAGAACTCAAATGTAAATTACAAACATGGGATAATGCTTTTATAGACCATGAGTTTTCTAAAAGAGAGCTGGAGATCATGAAATACTTTGGTCTGCGGTATGAGTGTTTGGATGCAAGAGATGATTTCTCTGCTAAACGTCAGAAGAATAATACTGCAGATATAAGGTATTCATGGGCGACCTCAAATGGTCTTGATGAACTGGATGACATGTACAATGCTGAATTTGCATTTAATGGCGACGACTTCAACAACAATATTGATGAAGACAATAATGACACGGAAATACTCCTGAAACTTGGTCAAAAAGGACAAAAAAGGAAAGATCAAATGCTGATAGCTGAAAGAACTTTGAAAAGGTCAGGGTGGCTCGATGATTGTATTGATGGTACCCCAGATATAGGACCATTGATACCTATGGAACCACCTGTAGTACAATCAGCAAAATTGTGGAGAACTGCAGTCCTTGCAAAGAAAAAGGAAATCATCGATGACAGAAATAAAAATTTACCAACAAACACAGCAACCATAAATAAATTGGGAAATTTTCAATATAATGATGTCAAGATAGTGGATGCAGCATACATCAACCATTTGTTTATTCCTGCAAACAGAGCTGATCGTCATCTTATTGATGTAACTATCAAGGATTACAAGTTGAACACTGACCAAAAGAGAGCATTTCATATCATTGCCAATCACTCTACCTTGATTAACAGTTCTGATGAGCTACCTTGGTGGGATGGCAGGCACAGGGAAATCACAAGTCATCAAAGTATTGACTAGTTTCTTTGGTAAACACAACGAAAATCATCGGTTTGTGGTTCTTGCACCAACTGGTGGTGCTGCTGCCCTTGTCAATGGATCTACATATCACTCAATTCTGGGAATTAATCATGGGGGTTCATCTCGTTCCCTTGCAGAAGTCTGTGCCAATCTTGATGGTGTGGATTACATTTTCATTGATGAGGTGTCAATGTTATCTTGCAGAGATATGTACAAAATCAGTGCTCAGTGTGCAAAAGCACATGGTGTTTATGATGAACCCTTTGGTGGCATTAATATGATATTTGTAGGAGATTTTGGCCAACTTCGACCAGCTATGAGTGGTGCTCCTTTGTACTCCAGAACCATTGGTGTCCAAATCAATTCCAGTCAAACTATAGCAAATCAGGAAGCTGCTATAGGCAAAGCTCTTTGGCATCAGATTACAACATTTGTTATATTACGTGAAAATATGAGACAAACCAATCAGTCAAAAGAAGATGTCCAATTGAGACAGGCGTTGGAAAACATGAGATACAAAACATGTACTCAAGAAGATATTGCATTTCTTCGTACTTGCATTGCAGGAAAAGGTCCAAATGATCCAAAATTAGCCCAAAAGAAATTCAGGAATGTATCAGTTGTAACTGCATTGAATGCACAAAAAGACAAAATCAATGAACTTGGTATTCAACGTTTTGCTGCTGAAAATAAAAGGCCATTAACATCATTCTATTCCATAGACAAATGGAATGGTCCTACTAGTTCCAATAGCAAAAGAAAATCTCATCACATGTCAACAATTTTGGATCCTATTCGACACACAAAGATATTGGAACCTTCACTCCAAAAGCTACTTTGGAGCCAACCACATGCATCATCCTCTGAGCATATACCAGGAAGATTGGACTTATGTGTAGGCATACCAGTGATGCTGAGAAACAATGATGCAATGGAGTGCTGCATTACCAAAGGAGCAGAGGGCATAGTTGTGGGTTGGCAGAGTGCAATAGGTCCAGAACAACAAACTGTACTGGACACTTTATTTGTCAGATTATTGAATCCTCCAAAAACAATTAACATAGAAGGACTTCCTGAAAATGTTGTGCCGATTACAAAACATGTCACTTCCACCATGTGCTCATTACCCAATGATGATGTGATATCTTTGTCAAGAGAACAAGTGTTGGTACTACCTAATTTTGCAATGACTGATTATGCATGTCAAGGACGTACTCGTCCTAACAATGTGGTCAACCTCAGTAGTTGTAGAAACCACCAATCCTACTATACTTGCTTATCAAGAAGTGCATCTGCAGCAGGAACTATCATCATGCAAGGCTTTGATCCTAAAGTAATTACAGGTGGTGCTTCTGGATATCTCAGGCAAGAATTCAGGGAATTAGAACTGCTTGATGAGATTACCAAACTGAAATATCAAGGACTCTTACCAGACCATGTCAAGGGAGATCAGCGAAATTCTATCATTGATCAATTTAGAAAATGGAAAGGAAAGTCATATATTCCAAAAAACATTCATCATGCTATTGCATGGAAAGCCACGGAGCAACTAAATCAATACACAACACAGCCCTCTCCATGGCAATTAATTAAACATATGAACAAAAATCAAAAGGCAGATTACAGAAACCTCAACTTTGTTCCTGCAAAAGGAACTGTTCCAATCACTGTCACTCATAAAAATTCCACAGCCAATGTATTGCAAAATAAAAAATGAAAATTACAACAAGTTGTAAGTTCATCTTCTAGTGAAAAAAAGATGAAAAACAAGTACTATTGAATTAAATGAACCAAAAGGGTTTATATGGGATGCGCAAGATTGGAGCTGTGCTTATGATTCACTCTTTACAATATTACTAGCAATATGGAATGAAGATCCATCAAGTTGGAAAAAAAGATTCAATAGCATCAATGAAATATTAAAGATTTTGAGCTTAGGATTCAAACGATCAAAGAACAACACAACAGATTTAGAAACAGTTAGAAATACAATCAGACATTTATTGCATCAAGATAAACCCGAAATATTTCCTTATGGTCAAGTTGGCATTGCCATAAGTGATTTGGCCCATTATATAATGAAAGCAAATGAACCAATGACTTCAACTTGTCTTAAATGTATGAATTGTGAAAACATAACCATTCTGGAAAATGATAGATGTGATGCCATCTTTCATTGTTCATATTCATTTTCTGGAACAATCTCAGCATGTCTTGCTCAAATCATAGTTAATAGACAACGGCACAAATGTCAATTGTGTTGGGGAGAGATTACTAAATTTATTGCATTTAACAAAATTCCACCTCTAATCATGTTTACAGTTGACTCTATTGAGAATTTAATAGTTAGTCAAGTTATAAACTTGTCAATTGATGACATATCCACTGCTTTCACATTGAGAGGAATTGTGTACTATGGTGATGCACATTTTACTGCCCGCATATTCATCAACAGTATGGTATGGTTTCATGATGGTATATCAACCAGATCAATTTGTATTAATGAAGGTGATATAGATGACTTTTCAAATATTAAGTTATTGTCATGTAATGGTAATAATGCTGTACTGTTTATATATGCTCAATCTTAACATTTGTTCTCTTGCTAAAAAGAGGGACGAGTAACATGCCATGCAAAGCAATGGCCCACACCCCACTAGTTGTGAATATTAATAAAGTCTGTATATTTATTTATTTGATTTGAGAGGATGAGGATATGCCATGCAAAGCAATGGCCCTCTAGCACCAGTAAGTCTAGGATGCCCTCTCCCCCTCTCTCCCCTCTCTCCTCTTTTTCAACTTGATTTTCACTCCATCTCCACAGACTTGGGCCATAGGCCAATTCTTTGTTTCATTATCTGATTGCTTTCATTTTGTGTATTTGCTTTTTGCTTGTTCATTGCTTTGGGCCTTTTTTGCTCTCTGTTTTGGTCTTGCTCTTTCTTTTTCAACTTTGCTGTCTTTTTTGCTGGCCAGTGTTTACTCATTTTATTTAGTTGATAATCTAGAAATGAAGCTTTTTTCCACCTGAGAAGCCCACCCAAGCCCTGTCCTTAACCATCTGGCTATATCTAACTCAAACATGGATACAAAACAAATCTTTATTGCTGTTTTCAAAATGCATCACTTTTTTTGAAAAAATAAATCTTTCAAAGAATGAAGAACCATAATCGTGGGAAAATTTCTATATATGGTAGTACTGTGAACTGGACAGTGAATGCGAACCCTTTCCCATCATTGTGGTTACTGTAGCCCCCTGTGTACAATGTCAATAAAAGAATTGCTGAACATGTACAGCCCTCATTGATCTCCTCTTCATCATCCAACATTGACTCAAGTAAACACTTACCAGTGCTACCATATATAGAAACTTTCCCATGATTATGGTCCTTTGTTTCTTTGAAAGATAGGTGCACTCAGAGCATGCGAAGCGTGCACGGACTCATGTCGCAGTGTGACCTTTAGACTCCATGGGCTGCCTATATAAGGGCAGCTCCTGATCCAGTTTCCTTTCTGATCCCCAGATCAGGCACCATCACGACATGCCTCACTTGTCCTCAGATCTCTATCTCTCGGATTCTGCCTCACTCCCCTTGCCGTTCCCGCCTGCCCTCTGCCTCATGTCGGTTCCAGTTCCTGCCTCCGACCTTCGCCCTCTTTCTCTCCTTTCTTCCACCACCCTCCTGACTGCTATGCTCCGGTCCGCTACTCACACCTCCTCTCCATCTGTCATGGATAGGCCTTCCTCCCTGGGCATACCAGTAGATGACCTCAATCTAGACATCATTGATCAGATCCTCAACAATTTGCCTCCATCTCCGTCTCAATGTTGGCTGCTCGTTCTCAACCCCATTGAGGAAGAAACACTCCTGGCCCCCAGTGCTCCGCCGGCCAAATGACAACGCCAAGCCCCCACCAGACCAGTGATCCCTAGCACCAGGACAACATGGGCAACAAAGGGGAAGACCCATCATCTGAATCTGCCCTCTGTTTCACCTGGCCCTTCCCAACTTCCCGTCGCTTCTGGACCCTCTCACTTTACTCCTTCATATTCCTTTCCTTCAGTTCCACACCTTTTCCTTCCAGCTCCTGTCGCCCCCTCCACCACAGCTCCTCCCACCCTACCAACCCTTCCCTCTTCCCTTTCCCCGATACTTCCCTCTTCCCTTCCCCTGACCCTTCCCTCTTCCCTTCCCCTGGCCTTTCTCTCTTCTCTTCCCACAACTGTCCCCTCCCCTCCTCCCCTACCTCCCTCCTCCATCCCTCATCCTGTGACGTCCCACTCTCCCTCCTTCACCAATCAGCGCTTGCCCGCTGACACACCTGCCTCTCCGGTCCAAAACACTCTCCCACCCTTGCAAGGCTCCATCAACCCAGACATCGCGGCCACCTTTTCCCTGGCACTCTCCATGGCTATCGATTCCATGAAAAACAGCATCATCCCCGATGTGGCTTCCCTCCTTCAGCACCTTCAAATCCCTGCCACTGCCCTCACATTGGTCGCCACCCCCCGTGCAGTTGCAAGGAACCCCAGCACACCCTTCAACATGGCCATCAATACTTTGGGTGAGTGCTTCCCCCTCTTATCTTGTCCCTCTCTTCTCAATCACCTTGTGCATTCATGCATGCTTCAGCCTATTCCCAGCCCTTTCCCCTTTTGAGGGTTTCATGTATTTAATTCACACTTCTGCCCTCCTTTGAGCTCCATTAGATACTTCACTCGAGCTCCTTCTGAGCCTTTGCTCTCTCCTTTTGAGCCTTTGCTCACTGCTCTGGCCTTTTTCAGCACATCTGGGCAAATTTGTCCTTCCAGGCGTGGCCGTGGGTTTATTACCCGGCACACCCCTGGGTTTCCATACCCTTGCAGCCACCAAGGCACAATTAGATCCCAACAACATCCTCATGCCTCCCAATATCATTAAGATTCTTGGGCTGGGATGGCACAAACACATCCCCTTGCACCTCCTTTCAAACTCTCAGTGCCGTATGGCGCTTTATTGCCCCTCTACCGCTGACACTCTCGCTGTTGGCGATGGCAGCCATCTGCAGATCCAGAAATCTGCCCTCAATACAGCCGGTGAACTCAATATTTCCCTGTCCAATTTTTGGGAGGCCTGGCCTTGGCTCTGCGACCTTATTGAGCAGTACCTCAACTCTCCTGAGAGATCTCAAATTGATGATGCCTTTCGATCACACTTCTGTTTCATTACTAGCCACCATGACTTCGTGGACCTTTGTTGTCTTTACATGCTGTACAATTCTCACATTTGTCAGGCTTTTGTTCAACGCTCCAGCTCCTTCTCTCCCATGACCTTTCATTCTGAGCTTTGGCACCAGATCATTGACAACGATCATTCCCACCAACTCGTGATTATGCGAGGCGCCATTGATAGCATACGTGCTACCCCCTTTCGCCCTCAACCGCTGGAGAGGGTCGGAGGCTGCTGAGGGACTCTCCGGATGAGTCTGGCTGGAAGCACGGAAAGACTGGGATGGGAACTGTCTTCTACATCGGATCAGCTACTGACTACGACAAACCGTGGGAATCCAGTCACGTGACAGAACAGGCACTACCACTACACCGCCTGGCTCTTCCAAGGGCCCACCGGCCGGTAAATCCCATGGCCCCTCTCGTGCCCCTTCAAAATGCACCCCTTCTGCAAAAGCCTCTGAGTCTCCCACACTTTGCTTCATCTGCCTCTCAAGCTTTCATAGTGGCCGCAGATGCCCCAACCCTGGCAATGGGTTTCTCATGAAGGGCGATGATGGCTACTTGAAGGCAGCAGATGACATCTGGGTTTGCTTCCATTTCAATGGTCACACCAGCTGCTCCTTTGCAGATTCGTGCCTCTACTCCCACGTCTGCTTGGTCTGCAGCTATGGCACATAATGCTCAGTCCCACCCTCAAAATTAAGTACTTTCCCATCATCACACCTCTGATTGCAGATAAATGGCACGATTTTCTTTCTGCTGCTGGTGTTTTAGATAGCTTCTCTGATGTCCCTGATGGTCTACGTTTCGGTTTTTGTATTGGCGTTTCTTCCTCAATTCCTAAAGTTTTTTCACCTCCTAATCATAAATCTGCACTTGATAACCCTGCAATCATTGATAATCACATTGCCAATGAAATTAAAGAAGGAAGGTATTCTCGCACATACCTACCAGACGAATTTCTCGTCCTCTTCAGACCCTACCGCACCTCCCCTCTCAGCCTCAATTTTGATAAACCACTCAAACCTCACCTTATCCAGGACCACTCATTCCCTCGCAACGATCCTTCCATGTCCTCCGTCAACTCCGAAATTGACTCCTCTGACTTCACCTGTGACTGGGGCACGTTCGTCGACTGCTTCTCTCGTGTTGATACGCATGCTGCATGTCTGAGGTCCGAATCACCTATTTTACCTATTCTTATTAGTTAGTTTTTATTATGTACTTATTGTAGCACAACAAGTACAAACAAATAGATTGGATTCCCCCATTTCCCCCACCACAGTTGAGCTTGGAGCCTCCCTTGGATCAGCACTCGCACCCCACACTTAGAGACCCTCACTCACTCTCTCTGTGTATCAGCATTCTTAACGCCCCTCCCAGCTCCAAGGTTGCAATATTTGACATTGACTCAGCCCACCACCACATGCCAGTGGCCCCCGAGGACCATCTACATGTATGCGTTGCCTGGAAAGGTCATGTCCATATGGACCACTGCCGCTGCTTTGGCTGCACCAGCACATCAGGTATCTTCGGCCGTGCCACGGACGGCATTGTCCGCATATACCTCTTCAAAAAGGTCGATGACATTCTCAAGTGGGCCGACGATTTCAGTTTCTGGCACTTTCCCACAAACCTGGGTTCTGTCAGCCCCTGGACCTACTCATACAATGAATCCCTCATCTGGGACATCACGGCTGAATTGGGTTGGCCTTGGTCTATGAAGCCCAACAAATGCATTCCCTTTGCCTCCTCCTTCACCTACATCGGCTTTCTCTGGGATCTTGTCGTGAAAATGGTGTCCCTTCTGGATTCCAAGCATCTGAAGTTTCTTGCCAAACTCGACAGCTGGTCCCCTGGCACCTATGTCACTCATAAGGAGTGCAAATCCATCGTAGGGTCTCTCAACCACTGCTCTGTGGTCATCTTAGCAAGCCGGTCCCATCTCCCTTCCTTATACCACTTTTTGGCAGCATTTGCATCTCATCCATCTCCGTTCATCAAGCTTCATATTCCTCGCCCCACCCTTTCCAACATCTCTTGGTGGCGTGATCAGCTGTCGCGGCCCTGGTGCAGCATGAATATTTCTGCTCACCCTCCCTCTTCCCCTTCTTCTATTTTTGTCGATGCTTCCTGTTCGTGGGGCATCGGCCTCATCTGGGATGATCACTGGCTGGCATGGCCCCTCATTCCAGGGTGGGACCACAATGGTAGAGACATTGGCTGGGCAGAAATCGTAGCTGTTCTACTTGGACTTCTCACGGTAATAAAATCTGGTGCCAGTTCAATCACCTTCTCCCTATGCTCTGATAATTCTGGCATAGTCGGCGCCTTCAACTCCAGCTTCTCTTGCAACTCACACCAAAACTCAATCCTTCGTTGCATTCTCCTTCTCTTCCACAAATTCGATATTTGGTTTTCAATTTCATGGGTCAGCTCTGTAGACAACCTGGCAGATGGCCCCTCCAGAGGGAAATTTCTCTCATGGGACAAACTTATTGTACCTTCCCCACATATTCCCTTTTTCTTGCAACCCTTTGTCTCCCCCGCAATATTACCTCCTGTACCTGCTCGTTGATCACCTATTCTCGAAAGGGCCACAGTTCCTCCTCCATTTGCCTCAGTCGTTTCATACTTAATTATATTACTTCTCCTTGTATGTCCCTTATGACAATTACACTTAATCCTATTATTTTGCCTCGCGCATCCCTCTTCGTGCCTTTCTACATCAATGCATACACATCTGGCCCTTGTTTTCATGGCGACACTCATCTCTTCTTCAGTCCAGTCATTTCTCACTTCCAGAGTCGTTCCCAGTCCTATCCCCTCTTTGGATTTGGTGGACTTCGTGATTGCACACGCTTGGGCCCCCACAACCTGCAAGAACCACAGCAGGGGCATCTCTAGGTTCACAGATTTCTGTTCCGCAAACTCTATCCCCCTTCAAAACGCCTCCCGGCTTCTGAAGCCCTTCTTTGCTCTTTTGCAGCATTGTCGGTCGGCATCCATGGTGGTTCCACAGTGCACAACGATTTATCTGGCATTCATGTGTGGCACATCATCAACAATGTCCCTTACCATGGCAACATGCGTCTCGCTTACATTCTCTGTGGCATTGAGAATCTCGCACTGCTCTCCTTGAAATGCTAACCTCGCCCCCTGGTGACCCATGAAATGCGTGTCGCTCTACATTCTAATCTTTCTCCCTCAAATCCCTTCGACTCCTGCATTTTTGCTGCTGCTTCTACAGCCTTCTGGGGCCAATGTCGCCTAGAGGATATTCTCCCTGATAAGAACCACTCCCACAATCCGTTCCTGTTCCCATCTGTTTCCGACCTCCATCTGCCCTCATCCGTGTGTGGCTCTCAGAAACTCCACCTCCCATGGGACAAGGCAAAACATGCGAGGGGTTCCGACGTCATTATCTGCCGCCAAACAGGTTCTGCAGACCCCATTGCAGCTTTGGAGTCCCACCTCTGCACAAACAATATCCCCTCCCATTTTCCCCTTTTCACATACAACACTCCTTCCGGTCACCTCGCACTCTGCGCCTGCAAATTTCTCGCTCGCTGCAATAGCATCTGGTCCTGCTTAGGTTACCCTGTTTTTACAGGTCACAGCTTCTGCATTGGCGGCACAACTGAATTATTTCTGTGTGGTGTTCCATCCAACATCATCAAGATGCTCAGATGCTGGTCCTCGGACATATTTCTTCATTACTGGAGGGATTTGGAACTTATTGCACCGCTCTACGCCAAACTCCTTGCTCCCACATCTTCATTTGCATGCAGTCGAAGGGGCATCCATGTTGGGCCTCTCCCTTAGTTTCGTTTTAGGTTCTTTGGTGGTGGACTTTTCATCCAGGCTTCCCTGTCATCAGTTCTCCTTCGTCGCCTCTTTTGGGCAACCATCTCTGCTTGTACAGTACACCCAGATTGCTAGTTGTGTTTATGTAGATCTCTCCCTTTCTTATCTTACACTAGACACGACTCCTGATTTCCCCCAAAAAACCTATGACAAGAGTCTAGATCACATTGCTATATTATAGTATATACATCACACTCCTCTAGTCTAGCCAAGAAAACACGAGTTTTATTTTTTCAAAAAATGTCATGCATTTTGAAAACAGCAATAAAAAACAAATGACAGTTACCACAAGTCAATAATACACTGCCGCCAAGCTCCAGTATCTAAATAGACACGGTCATTGTTACCATAAGCTGCAGGCACCTGTCCTCTGAAGATGTCAGAAAGTAGCATATACAAAGGAGTTGCGGCATGAGTCCAGTCAGCTTCCCAGACTAAGCATGCTTCTCTTTGCCGAGCTGCTGGTGAGTGTGGAGGGTAACGGGGGGCAAAGCTTCTCCACAATTGGATGATGATTCTTGGAAGATCTGGATGGGGAGCAGTGGGGGGGTCGATCGAAAGCAGGATGACTAGCTGTACCTGAATGAGTTCCGGTAAGTGAATGGGTACAAAGGAAGAAATTAGCTAACCTCAGGCATGTGTTCAAGCCAAAGCCTCGCATCAATTTTTAGCTGCGTAAGACTTTCTGAATCCCCAACTTCGAGGACAATACTAGGAAGACGGCTTGGGGTGGGCCGGACACTGGCATCTGCCTGCTTTCTCGGTCCAAGTTGGAAAGCTGGAGAAAGAAAGGTAATCTCAAACTCAAATTATTTGTTCTATCAAACATACTCGTTGATGCGATGCCAATGCATCCCGGAGGCATTGCAGCATGCGGCGGCGGGGTCAATTGCACAAGAGCGAGGGAAAAGGCAGTGGTCCAGTAGACATGGGCCTCCTCGTGGACCGCACCTGGCATGTACTTAACAATGAAGTTGTGGACATCGCTGTACGTTACCCTAAAACAAAGTCAGAAAAATAAAAGGGTGTGGTAGGATGTCAACTAACCTCATGGCCCTTCGTTCTTCTTCTTTGTCAAGCAGGGTGTAGGCAGATTCCAGTTGTTCCGAAGGAACCTTGAAGGAGTATACATGTACACGATTCCTGGAAGCCCTACAAGTGTAAGTCTAATAATACACAGGGGGTGTCGGGTTGGGATCCCATGATATGGGTAGGGGGGGGGGGGGGTTGGCCAGACCGGCCAAAAAAAAATTCTGACACTGAAATTTGATGATGTCATATACCCTAAATAGGCAGTTGGCCTCGCAGTAGACACACTGCTTGGACCAGAAACATTTGGCCAACCTTACTAGCACATTGCAGACAATGGAGTGTACTGGTACTAGTAGGATAGTTGCAATACATCAAGTTCCGTCACAACCTCAATTTACTCCCTTTTCGAAGCCATGCCAAGAGGTCAATCAAAGTAGGTCTCGTCAAAATAAAGTTACCGTTGTTGCAACTTCGTTGACGCTTCAGCGGCAATAGCCATCCTACACAATTTAATGAAGAGAGCACAATGGAGTGCCCTGATTGCAAGGAGATGATTCATGTTGCTTCAGGAGGACAGAAAAATCTCGACATCCATCGTGGATCGAAGGCATGTCGTACCAAACTGAATGCGAACAAGGCAAAGGGGTGGCATCAACAGCCCAAGCCTGACAACGTTTTGGAACATTTCTTCAAGCCACGACCACCTTTGAATCCTCCGATGGTGTTGGCCGCATCTCCTGTTCATGCTGATGAAATGTCGATCCTGATTGACCCTTCCCTTCTGCTCCCTCCAACACGCTCTCCAAAGCCATCGAAGGTCTCCACTATGCCAGCCCCTAAACACCAGCCTATCCCCTGTTCCAAAGCACGACATCTTGTTCAAGATCTCGAGACAGCAGTAAAACAAATTCCTACCCACATTCCTCTTGCAACTCCCGACCACCCCCTTTGTGCATTCGCAGTAGATCCACACTCCTGCATCACTGATTCCGAGGATGGCTGGGCTGTTTTAAATCCAATGTTCAAAAGTTCTTTCGGATGGGGCGAGTCAGAGACATGCACAAATGTGTCATTGATGCTCAACCGCGGCGAGCATGGATTGGATGGGTTCATCCATTTCCTGAACTTCGTTGTTACAGAGAGGGGCCTCCCAGCAGCTTTATTTGAGACGAAGATTGAGGCACTTTGGAAGGAAATACAGAGCCGGTAAGCAGCTTATCTGTTCTGATGGCTGAAAGACTATACTTACAACTTCAACTCCAGTTATCCCTCCCTTCCAACTGCTCGACGTCCAGTTAGTGATGTAATTGATGTCGACAAATTGGATGATTTGACACCTCCACTCACTGAGCTGGAACAGTCGCCACGTCTTGTGCCATGTCAGGGCATTCGCATTCCAATTCCAGATGGAAAAAGCCCTCATACATTGTATCCCTTTGGCCTTCATCAAGAGCGCACCATTCCGTGGAATTACCGCTCCGTCAATGACTCCTTTTTCATTCAGGCAAAGTTATGTGAGAAGGCAGTCTCAACGACTGGTACAGCTTGTAAAAATTGCACGAAGCTTACCTTGACAGGGCTCTACATGGGGATTATTGACCGGATTAGGGATGGGGCACATGAGAACAGTCCTCTTGCGTACCATGGAGTTGGTGGACTTGCTGCTATCGTGAGACGAAAACAGGACCAGATTGAAAACCTATGCCTGTCAAAGCTCAACGACCACCAGAAGTTGCTAGGAAAAGTGGGAGCATTGGAGGATCACAAACAATGGATTCTAGCAATTGCAAGTGGATGGGTTGGCCGGGTCACATCATTGGTACAGGCTGGATTAAAACATCGCGCTGGAATCAAAACACTTATTCAGCAATACGAGCATGCAGCAGAGAAACTTTACTGGCCAAAACAATATACAAACGATGACATTATGCGGTCCATCGTCCTTCTTCGGCTGGGAGGCGCTCACGTCGCAGAGTTTGCCCTTGTTCCTTGTCCTTGCCCAGCCTCACAACAATTCGGCGTAACACGATTTTGCAAGCCCTAGTCGTCTCGCCTTCAATCCCCACATTTGAGGAGGTTGACGCAAACCTCAAGTCATGCTACACCACAGGCATGTCCGAGTCTGCCAGCCATCCAGAAACACCACAGATCATACATGAGGTCATCATGCTTGATGAGCTAGCCACTGAAAAACGCATTCGATGGGATGATTCAACAAATAAGTTCCTGGGAACTTGCCGTGAGCATAATCAGTGCATACCCTTGGACTTTACTTCAGAAAAGGAACTCGACCTTTTGTGCGACGCAATCGCAAAGGATGAGGTTCATCTTGCAACTGAGGTAAGCAGTCATTAAGCAGCCAAGGGGTTTGCATTTTCTGAATCGGTTTGTGCAGGGAACGGTGGCTGCCTTAGGTGCTCTCTCGTCCAATGCTCGGCTCTATGCAGCATGGCCAATCTTGTTGTCTGGTACCTGCAAAAGGGAAACTGGAAGACAACATGCACAGCTGATCAAGACCGTTCTTGAGGTCTGCCGGCGAAACAAGTCAAGAAACAGCTCAACGTACCGGACAGTCAGCATAGCATCTGATGGTGAAGCAAAACGTGGTGATGCACTCGCGATTATCACGATGGCATCAGCACTATCTCCAACATCCCCAATTCATCCCCAAATCCATACTCTCAAACTCATGAATTTTCTTGTGGGTATCGACGACATTACCGCAGATAAGGACTTTAAGCACGTCATTAAACGCCAATGAGATCTGATGATGCGGAATAAGGGGATTGAAATCCTGGGCTTTACTATTTCCCCAGCGATTCTCCGTCTTCATCTACAATCAAATGGTGTTCCATCTTACCGCCTCCAGTCGCTTCTCAATCCAAATGACAAGCAGGATGTGGTGCTTGCATACTCGTTGTTGAAGGAAATCTGGTCTCTTCCTCCACCATGTTCTCACTCGGACCCAACCTTTGTTCGCGCTCGGGAGGCCTTGAAACTCTATGGAGAATTTGCTCGACATCTGGTCATGCCGTATATTCATATTGACCTCGATCTTGGCGACCAACTCATTTATCTTAGCACTGCAGCACACCTCGCATTTCACCTTTTTAGAATTAATTCAGCCCGCACGCGTTTCATGCCGACTCAGTCCTACATCGACATCATGATTATGATTAAGAACGTTTTTTTTTGTGTCACCAAGGCGAAGGTGGACAATCCAACAGGAGAGTTTCACCTCATTCTATTGGGCACCGATCGTCTCGAGAGTTTCTTTGGCCTCATTCGCACTGCTGTTGGTACAGACGTGAATGTAGACCTTCTTCAGCTTGGAAGCCAGGCTTCAGGCCTCACAGAGGTAGCAGTAATCCTCGCCGAGCATCCAGAATGGGACTCTGGAACACGTCGTCTTACTCTCCCAGCTATCTCCCAGGAGAATGGTGAAATTACCTCAAAGATGGACCATATTACCCCGAAGAAGTGGCGCGGCAATGTTTCAGTTGTCAATGTGAATTTGCACACCTGCTGGCTTCTTGGACGTCGCACAGCCATAGAACTTATTCCAGATCTCAGCCCAGCTCTGACTTCACTCTCTGGGGACTCCTCTGTTGACATCTTTGCACCACTGGGACAACTTCTTGTCCATCAATATGACGACGATGAGGAATTCAGCCGAGAAACTGAAGAACCATTGCATAATCATGAATCCGTGCCACAATCTCGCCCATACACTCACGATGGCGATCTGGAGGATGCAATTGCTGATGAAATGCCTCGAAACCAGGTTACATCAGAGGTTACAGTGCAAGGAGAGGTAACATCGAAAGCTAAGGCATTGCGTCGTCGAATGGAGTATCAGGCTGGGCGGTCATCGACAGATCGCCTGAAATGAGTCCAGCAACTGCCGTGTTTCGAGGTCATTACTCCCAATCCTGATGGACCACTGTTGGGCAATGAAGGTGTCCTTGGAGCTCCAACACTCCGTATTGGCAACCCCATCGCTCTGCTTGTCTGATGCGAGGAACTCATTGCTTTGGCTGTTGCCCAGATAAACCACCTCAAGTTTTCAGGCAGAGATGATCTTGAGGGACTTCCTATTCATTTACTCGCCAATCCAACAGCTGCCGTGGATTGTCAGCTCCTCCGCCTTCACCCAGCAACTCTTGAAGATGATCCAACACAGGTGCATGACTGGTCTTGGTACCAGCACATGGAAGGCTCGTGCAACAATGTTCTTGGCCAGTTTGTCCATCCACTCAACCCATCAGTCTCAGTCCGAATCCCTGGAAAACCGTCTTTCCTTTTTGACAGCCCTTTCCTCATCACAATATCCTGTAGCCTGTATCAACAACTCCGGCCACAGGACCGTAAAAAACTTCCAACTATCAAGCGAACTGATTTCCTTCCATACCGCAACTCAGGTATGTCAAAACCTCATGGAAATCAACACGAAACTGATCTTATTATAGACAAAGCTTGTTTCGTGTGCCAGGCAACAGAAGAAATGAACATCAACAACAACGCAGACTGCCCTCGATGTGGTCCAAGCATCAGTCTGAACTGGAAAAACGGACAGCGTGTACTCGAACACATGGCCGCTCATATCTTATATGACACAACACTTAATTCATCCGAGGAGCGTTGTGGCTTATGCCTCAGGCCAGCTCCTATATGTCAAGTGTATATTAGAAAGGGTCGAGGTAGGAAAGGGGGTACAGCGGTTGATCATAAGCGTTCCATCTGCCAAAACCTAATTCGTTTCAATTATGCGACCGCTGCGATGTTGTCTGAATCCTCCCCCTGTTCCAATGTTCCCATTACCTGCAGTCTTTGTCCGGATGGTAGTCCAGCTGTCTGGACATACAGTCTCCATGCACATTATCGAGAACGACATTGCCTCACGTCTCCTGTCTACTTCCTAACCCGCATTGACCTTGCACAGTCGGAGATGGATGGCATGAAACGTGTTTGGAATATGCGTTTTGCCACCTGCCAGTCCCGCAAAAGAAAACAAAAGCACATGCCGCTTGT
This sequence comes from Hygrocybe punicea, assembly GCA_963556145.1. Taxonomy (NCBI): domain Eukaryota; kingdom Fungi; phylum Basidiomycota; class Agaricomycetes; order Agaricales; family Hygrophoraceae; genus Hygrocybe; species Hygrocybe punicea. The sequence continues at coordinate 6,967,313 of OY744465.1, read as the reverse complement.
GGTCTCGCAGGCACACCGGTCCCAAATCCCGCTCAAACCGTAAGTCTGCGCTCAGGTAATAAGAAGATCTAATTCAGAATACACTAGCAGGCAAGAGATAACACACGAGACGGGCAACAATGTCCACAGTTCCGGCAATATGACTAAGGGGGATGAGGAGGAATGCATTCAATCAGGCGAAGATTTGCATTCTGAAGCAGAAGGAGAGAGTATTGACAATTCGGACGATGATTCCAGTATGTGAAACACTGCACCTTCCGTGAATCTCAAGTCGACACTTTATTTAACAGGACCTCCTCCCAGAATCCTTCCCATTGAACCAGCTTCTCGGTCACCGACAACCACCATTCCCACTTCAATGCCCATACCATCACTCCAGAGTCTTGTTCCTGAGTCGAGATGCACGCAATCGATGACTGCGACATCGCCCACCACTGCAGATGCTATGTCCGAGGGCCCAACCACCATTCCTCCTTGTGCAAACCCTGAAGCCTCAGACGCTGCAAAGGAGATCAGTGGCAAAAGATTGCTTCGGAAGAGAAAGATTGACCTTGTGGGGCTGAATACTTGTATTTGTGGAGTAACAATCACGGAAAGCGAGAGAGAAGCAGAGTTAGGCATCATGGAGTGTCGGGTCCAAGGGTGTGGGGCTGTGTGGGTGGGTGAAATGGCAAACTCTTTCACTGGTAGGCCTGAGTCTCTCCTTCCTTGGTAGTTCCATCAAGAGTGCTTGAACTATGAGTTTTCACCGACTTGTTCTAGAGGGCCGTTGCTTTGCACGGCATATCCGAGTCCTTGTCCCTTCCTACAAATGTCATAGTATTCAAGTTATAAGACTATATTTAAGTTTACAATTGACATCACCTACATGAGAACATATATTAAGACACATGGTTGTTTGAACTTGCAGACAGTTAGAACAACATCTTCCAACATTCCTTCATATTCAGTAGATCTCCCTGTGACAATTCCATCATGAAACCAAACATGACCTGCTGAACTGATGATACGAGAGGTGAAGTGGTCACTCCCATGATATATAACCCCTCTGAGACAATACTGACTTGGTTCCACTTGTCCTTCAACTATTACTGACAAGTGATGATTCACAGTAGTGATTGTCATAGATACAGCAAAGGCAAGTAACTGGGAAGCACTTACAAAATGGAATTTCTGGAGTAGGAAGTCATTGCAGATCAGACACTTTGAAGCAAGAGAAATTACAAAGAGATCAATTTCATCTTGAATTGATTCAAAGTCAATTCTGCCAACATCTATATGGCAGTTACATGATGCGGCTCGCTGTCTTGAAACAGGGTGACGTTGAGGGCATGAAATACAAGAAGAAAGAATAGGAATCTCACTTTGCAGCAAAGTACAACATAATGTATCAATACTAATAAACCTTCCCCAAGGGAATTTAGCAGGATCATATTGATGTAAACAGCGCCTTAAATAATCTCGTACATCTTCCAAAGAGGACTCACCAACAGAGTGCCTTGAAAACCCATCTGCCAAAACACCCAGAAACTGTGAATTTATGTTCTTAAAAGAAGTGGAGTATGTAGTTCTATCATCCTGCCAGATAGCATAAAGTATGGATAAAACAGAATCATATGCACAACTGTTATTGCTCCAACAAATACCCACTGGAATATCTATGGAAATTGTTGGACCATCCACAAATGTATGACTTGTTTTTTGCCACTTCTTCTGTGGTGCAATACAAGAACCACTGATTTTTCTCTTAGAGGCAGAGGTTTTACCAAAATGTGCTGAAGCAGTTCCTTGTGCAGGTATATATTGTGACTTGGGAGTAATATTCTTGGGAAGTTTTGGTTTTTTTCCTAGAATTTGCCAGGGAATATCATTCTCATTTGAATTTACAGCAAACATGTCAGACTTGTTCCAACGAATGGCTTTGTGCACTTTTGCAGGAACATAAAGTTCACCTTTCCACTCTCTAAAGGTATGAATTAGTGTATTCCTGCGATCACCAGTAACAGATTTTTGTAACTTGCCTTCATATCTCAAACGTACAATTTCATCCAGAAGTTCCAGCTCACGAAATTCCTGACGCAATGCTCCAGAAGCACCACCAGTTATCTTTCTTGCATCAAATCCTTGCAAAATTATAGTGCCAGATGCTGAAGCACTCCGTGACAAGGCAGTGTAATATGATTGATGACTCCGGCAATTGTTAAGGTCTACTGTATTATAAGGTCTTGTTTTGCCTTGAGAGGAATAATCTGTCATAGAAAAATTAGGCAGGACTTCTACTTGACTGCGAGAGATGGTGATGGAAGTATCATCAGGTAGAGTGCAATCTACAGTAACACTTGTTCTCACTATTGGAACCACATTCTCAGGGAGTCCATCAATCTGAACAACCTGTGGGGGATTAAGAAGCTTTACAAACAATGTGTCTAGTACTCTCTGACCCAGCAAGCCTTTTGCTGACTGCCAGCAATGTACTGTGCATTCTTGGCCACGGGTAATGCACAGTTCTGTTGCACTATTATTGCGAATCATGATGGGCATTCCAACACACAAAGAAAGTTTTCCAGGAATACATTTTGAGTTTGAACTATGTGGTTGATTCCACAGAACATCTTGAACATTATCTGATATTGTAAAACCTTTGTGCAATTTTGATTGAGATGAATACTTACCTTTTTTTCTCTCTTGTGAACTGCTAATGGAGTCATCAGAAAAAAAATCAACCAGTGGCTGACAAGTTTCCTTTGAAAATCTCAATGACCCTAACCGATTAATCTCATCTTTGTAAATATTAAAAGCAGTAATTATTGAGACTTGTCTGAACTCCTTGTCTCTCACTGATGAACAACCTGGTATGTTACTTGATATTTGTGATCGCAAAAATACAATATCTTCAGGAATGCAAGATTTATATCGCATATTAGTCAGAGCTTGTCTCAATTGGGCATCTTCCTTGGTTTGACATCTTTGTCTCATGTTTTCACGTAGTATTACAACAGTTGTAACCTGGTGCCACAATGCTTTCCCAATGGCAGATTCTTGATCAAAGCGGCTTGTAGATATTGCTCCAACTGTTCTGCTATAGAGAGAGGCATTTTCTTGCCCAAGTGCAGGGGGTAATTGAGCAAAATCTCCTGCAAAAATCATATTTAATCCACCCCAAGGTAATTCTGTTTCATTGAAAATTTTGGCCATTCTTACACTGATACGATACATATCTCGACAGGATAACATTGAGACTTCATCAAAGAAAATGTACTCAACACCTTGCAATCGTGATCTCAATTGTGCAAGTTGGGTGTTTGAGATGTGCTCATCAGCTTTCTCATTTAATCCAAACATATAATGATAGGTGGATCCTGCCAGGAGTGCAGCAGCTGTTCCTGTTGGTGCAACAATGACAAAACGATGTGTTTCATTTCTCTTTCTGAAAAGTTGAACTAAAGCTTTCAAGACCTGTGTTTTTCCTGTGCCACCCATACCTCCAATATACATTTTTAATTGCTCAGAATTTCCATTGTATACATGGTGTGAAACAATGTGAAAAGATCTTTTTTGCTCTGGATTTAGCAGAAATTCTGCTACAACACTTTCTATTATCAACCTAGATTCACCAGAATAACTCCTATTTTCAAGATATGACTTATCAATAATTCTAACACTGTTCTGGCTTGAATAAATATGTATATTATTGCTATTATGACTTGGCAAGTTTTCTGCACGCTTTTCAAGCAATTGTTGCCTTTTCTTTTGTACAATGGCTTTCCATTGAGTTCCAGTTTGAATTATTTCAGGAGGTGTAGGTTGTACACTTGGCTCTGTCAACACAACATCAGTCCAACCTGTTTGAGTAATTACTGCTCGCATAGTGGCCATATCAAGTTGACGTTTCTTCTCTCACTTACCTAGTTTATTGAAATCAGCATCAAACTCTTCATATATTATTCCAGATGCATCTTCATCTTGAAGGTCATTATTCTGTTCTAAATTATCATGATTCAATGTAGGATAATAACCAGTATCCCAACTTGGCAGGATTACTGAACCCTTTTGGAGCTGAGCATGAAAATCATCACGAGCATCAAGACATTTATATTTTATATTGAAATTTTCCATAAGTTCTTTTTGTCTAGGACTAAAGTTGTATGACAAGAAAGATTCATCCCAAGATTGATGTTCAGTTTTCAAATCAAGTCCAGAATGCCAGGGTTTGAATAGTACAAGCATAGTTAAGCAGTAATATTCACGATCACCTTGATCACAACGTGGTAATGTAGCTCCTATAAAGGTAGGAATCTGAGCACTAGTCTCCCGTACACAACGTGTTCCATGTGACTTGTGAAGTGGATGAACATCAAGAAAGGTAAACAAGCCAGAAAGAATATTTGTACTTGTTTTTTGGTTTACCTTCTGATCTATTCTACTTGACTCTTCATCTTTCAATTTATTCTCAAACAAAACATTGCCATCATGTTGGCTATTAACATGGGATACTTCTTCTATGTCTTGAGAAACATATGTATCATAATGTATGCTTTCATCAGCATCACAGACAGTTTCTTCAGTAGTATCCTTTTTACTTGTTTTAGACTCAGCAAACTTTTCACGGACACAACACCGAATCCAATCATATAAGCACATTTGTGCCAGTTCACAGGATCGGTAGATGTAATCATAGACTGGTGATAGACCAATAATATGACCTCTGTGCTTGATTAGTGCTACCTTTTCAACATGCCCTCTGGTGTTTTCTGGATCCCAGGCCAGTTGTGCCTCATTAACATAACTCTGCCAATAGAATGGGGCAAATTTATAATTTGTATAGTGGTCAGGGTGGCGTAAAAGATACATGCAAGCCATCGGTGATCCAATTTCCATCTTTGCACTCAGATTATTTACAATTTTTGTGATGAGCTTACGTGCCTTTTCCTTTTGAGTTTCACTGCCCCCAATCATCTCACTGTTCTTTTGAAACATTGATCGGATTGTATCAAAAATGACATGGGTTTTTAAGAAGGCTTTGGTAATATAGTCAGATACATAAAGAATCACCCCTTTGATTGCAGTTCCTGATTTTAGAGATGTTACATCTGTGTTGCACCGAATCAGATAAGTAAGCAGAGGTGTAACAGTATTTATCATTGGCTCTGTCTTCTTCATATTAAGGGCTCCAGTTTCAGGGTCTACCTCAGTCTGACTGAATATAGAACGAGGAAATCGTGCCTTACAGTTTCCCCACTTATTATCCATGCATCCAACATATTGGCGTGATTTATTCTGAGAACCATCTTTGTTTCTATTGGTGGAACAGTGATGTATATTTGATTTTGCCAAAATGTCATCAAACACTGACTTAAACCTATCCTCCCACAAGCTCAAAGCTGTACACTTGTGACATTTGCCACATATTTTTGAGCAAGGGTTGGGTGGTATTTCTGGCAAAGTTTGTGTTGGATCCAAATAATCTGGAGTATGAGAAGCTTTATCAATATTTTTCAACACTTCATCCTGTGTTCCAGTAAGAAATTCACCAACATGTGTGCTTTCCAGATATTCAACAATTTCTTTCTGAAATTCTGAAGAGGGGTCCAATATTCGTTTTCTTATCTCTTGTGGTGTTAGACATCCACGAATCCAAATCAAGATATGAAGATGCAATGTGAGGCAACCTTGTTGTTCAACTGTGCCATAATAAGCTGAGGTTTCACCATATATTCCAGGATGGTCTGTATCTACACCCAAAACATGCTTTATGAAAAGATTAACCATGAAATGGAAAAACCTTGCACCTGCCACTGGATTATTGGCAATAAGGCGCATTCGTTCATCACTTGATCTAAGTTTTGGATCAAATCTCTCCTTTGTATCAGCAAAATACAAGCAAATTGGATGTTTAATATCAGCTGGAGATAAAGTGATATACCATAAGGGTGCACCAGAGTGTGCAATCAAAGACCAAATTTCATTCCTCATGAATTTCTTGCTTGTTATAGATCCACTCACCTTAGCTGCTACATGATCTAGGTCTCGAACAACCTGGTAACAATCCTTTTCCTCTTGGCTAACTGGTTTTACAATTTCTCCTTCTGACAATCGCTTTGCCAATGAAGACAAAATATTTTGATCAACTCTCAACAAACGGGTAGCTATTTCATTGAATTTGGACTTGTCTGCAAGTAAAAATCCACCTGTTGTGCCAGCCTTTACTTGAGCATGACTAAAGGCAACAAATGGAAAGTATATATCTGTCTGAAATCGTTTATCATGATACATCAGTAGATGTCGCTTGTGCTCAGCATCAGACAATGATGTGGTGCCTATACCACCCATTCCATATGGAAATAACCAAGGGAACATCTGTGGGTATAGATCTGGATTCCTGTAAATAGACTCACTTGTGGCAGAATGACCAATAGCCAACACTTTACCACCACTATTAAGGTGTCTGAGTGCAATCCCTTTGAGAGAATTAATTGTGTTAGTATCAAGATGTTCACCAGTCAGTCCATGAACAACAAAAGGACAGTCACCATGTTCAGTTCCATCTTCATGTTCATTATCAAATACACTTGTTCCTTCTGAAACTTTATTTGTCTCTCTATGACGATATTCAACTGAAACAGGTGGACTATCCTCAGGATATTTTGCAAGATTATTGTAAGATATATCCAAATCACTATAATCAGCATGATTGAGTTTCAGCCATTCAAGTGCTCTTGCAACATGATTTCTACGCACCAACAGAGGTGTTCGTTCAAAGTCCTTTTCAGTTGGCTTGCAAGGCCCAGTGAATAAAATGGCCAAGATTTCATCAAGTTCATCAACTGGGGGTGGTAGTATGTGGTATACTTTTGGTATTGGAGACTGAAATGCAACAACATGTGATATCATCTTTCTCAAACCTGAAGCCACTCGCACAAAACAACAGTTGTGACGAATGCGAGCCACAAGTAGTTTTTCAACAAACCGAAGTTCAGCGAGTTCTTTTGGGACACAGCCAAGCCAAAGTCCTCTTGCTAGAGCAAGTCGAGGAACATTTCCTTTCCTGATACAGCTTCGACACTCACCACATATTTTGTCACATTGATAGTCCAGAACTGGACCTTTAAATTCTCTTATCTTTTCCACAGATTGCTTTCGTTCAACCCTTGTTACACCTGGAGCTTCCAGAATATTGAGCATGCCTTTTACACTTTTCAAGCAGCTTAAATTGTTCAAAGGCACTAACTCTCCACACACAGAACATCCTGATTCCTCAAAAGAGTTTGGCATAGAGTCAATGCAAAAATTCAACAACACTTTATGTGACAATTGTGAGGACAAAGGAGGTGGAGGAAATGGCCACTGGTCTTTATTAATATCTTGCTGATCAGGTAACTTAACAGGCTTGAGCTTTCGCTGGCGGTCTTTCATTCTCTGACTCATGGCAACAGAGAATACACTGACAAATGAATTGCAACTTACACAGTCATGGATTTCAAAATAAGAATTCAGATTTTTCTTGGACACATGTGAGCCAATAGAAATATTATGAAGGTGGGCAATTTTGTGCACTATTCTAACAGGAATGTGTGGAATAAGATCAAGTAATGGGATATTTGTATGTACAAAGTTCTGTTGAGTTGGGTAGGCCACTAGACCCAAATCATCAACATGATCAACAAAAAGGAAAACAGAACCAGAATCATGAGCATTGTCACTTTTTTTTAGAAAAGGCAATATTGCATCTGAGGGAAATAGATATGGTCTACCCCCTCCAACATGTCTTGCATCAGTAGATTTGTTGTTTGAATCAATGGGCAACGAATTAATGGGACTGTAATATTGATAAACAGCTTGAGAGTGTCTGTGATTGACATGTGGCTGGTACAAAAGAAAATGTTGTTGGATGCCTTCAGAAATTGACAGCCTGTGAAAGCAAGACAACAGATCACATACAAGAAATAACCAGCTTAGATTAAGGCCCACTGGAAGTTGATGGCCAACAATATGGAAACCTATTAATGTTGAGGGGTGAAGAACATGTCCATGCACATATTTACGCAGCACAGAGATTCTCAGTGGTAAATGAGACTGTGCAAGCATTACATGAAAATTGTGGCGGAGCATCAGATTACGCTGCATAATGAGGGATAGAGTGTGACATATGGCCACAATATTCTCCTTAGGTATGGTATAAATCTGGATTGACCAATAGTATAAGTTCATATAGAAATAGTGCAACATAAAAACCCATGACATTTCAATAACAGGCTGGGCAGCAATGTCACAACAAGCATCATCACTTGCATTGTGAAACACACATTTATCCTGTGACTTGGGACATTGATTCTCATGGACAGCAATAGTGCAATGAACAGTCCACCTTGCTGCAGAGAATAAAGATAAATTTGACAAAGTAAACTTATGATTGACAGTAGACATGTAGATGACAGGTGACATGCAGGTGACAGTTGACATGTGGACAACAGTGGACATGCAAAATGACAGACACCCACAAGGGGTAAACGACATGTGCACCAAGCACAGAAACATTGGGTGGGGAGAGTTGGGGGACAAAGGAAGAATGTGTGAAGAGGTGGTGGCAGAAATGGGTGGAAGGGTAAAGAAAACGTGCACATGACATAAGAACATGGGACAAGAGAAAACCGACATATGACATAGGGATTGGGAATATCGCGTCGGAGAGGCTGTGACAGAAGCTGACATCTAAAACACCAATGAGAAAAAAATTAATAAGAGACGAGAGACCATGCTCACCTTTGGGATGCGGTCTATTTGTAATGAAGACATATTTGCGCTGTAGACAATTAATAAAGTTGACAATATGCCGAAAGAAAATACCCACGCAGTCAAGGTTCCAAGGGAACAAGGGCTTTTTTCGCATAAGCAGCAATACAGCCTCTGAGAGGCAGTGACAGATCTCGCCATCTAGAATCCATGTAAGAACTGAGAAATTCAAAAGACAATCAGCGTGACCACACACCTTGGGATCATGGTTGACTCGCAGTGAAATTACACTGTAGATTAATGGTAAACACAACACAATGAACCCACAAAAGAAATTCACCTGTTGAGCCAGACAAGCTCTACGGCTTCGGATATGTCAGCGGTGGTACCACTAGTGGGATTGGGAAAGCATTCGAAAGGCAGTGACGGCGAGATGCTCGCTACCGGTGGGCTATTTAAAGCAGCACACGATGGCACTTGCCCAGAATATGCAGTTGACAATCTAAAGATGCCAGGAAAAATCCTTCGAGGCCAACACAAAGAAGGTCAAGGCGATAAAAAAAAAAAGTCGAAAAAAAGTGAACATACGTAGCCAAATATCCACGAGAGAGCCATGCCCCGACCGGCATAGAAGCCAGTGGCATTTTTAACAAGGCGCAGAATAATATAGGGAGTAGAATCACCCAAAGGCAACGAAGTGTGCGCATTTTGCTACGAGGTTTGAGAGCGTCGCAAAGTCCAGTTGTTTGTCCCACGGTTTAAAATGCGCTATGTATCCAAAATAATTTGATAACATTACAATCGCCTACAATTACATGTTCGACTACAGAGCTCAGAGATCTCCCTGAAGAACCTTTTGCTTTGATAGAAGTTAATGTCCTGAATAATCATCAATACCTTGGCTGACCTCTCCACATTAGGATCCTTCGTGAATTCAAACACAAAGACGTCCATAGGTGTAGATGAACGTTCAGAAATTGAGAAGGCAACGTATCTCAAGGTAAAATCTTCTACCTTTGCATTGCCCGATTCAATCGGATTTCAGAATACATCAACCCCCGATGACGAGGAGGATGTTAATGATGCTAAATTGAATACATACGAGACGCCAGTGACGCCAGCAAGGTGATACATCGACCGACAACCTCCCAGGGACGATGACAACCACGAAGACCAAGGAGACGATGACGACGAAGTTCAACATTCAAGCAGTGCCGAGCACGATGGGGATAGCGCAGGCGAAGCTGAGGGTGGCGAAGATAACGGTGAGTGTGCCGAGCATGATGGGGATAGCGCAGGCGAAGCTGAGGATGGCGAAGGTAACGGTGAGGGTGCCGAGCACGATGGGGATAGCGCAGGCGAAGTTGAGGATCGCGAAGATAACGGTGAGGGTGCCGAGCACAATGGGGATAGCGCAGGCGAAGCTGAGGATGGCGAAGATAACGGTGAGGGTCTCGATGAAACCAACGGCGACAAGGGCAACAGGGAATAAGGACGGCAATCACCCGACGGCGACGACGCAAACGAGATACCACCCACCTCACGAACAAGTTCTGCCGTGGGGACGACTTGGAAACAAAGACTTACTCGGAAACAAAGAAAGCCAGGGTGAAAACAGCCCGATAATGGCGAATGCAACGGAGACGAGGACGACGAGGATGCCAACTATGGCGATGACGAGGACCGCTGCTGCGACGGAACTATCGAATGTGTGCGCACGCCGCACCTCTCATTTACACCTCACAAACACGCAACGTTAAAACGGTGACCACATCGGCGGCCACAGCAAGGCACTAGCCCCCTTCTCTTTTACCTCGTGAATACTCGCCATCACGGACACATGGTGTTCGCGAGGGATGACGAGGAGGTGAGAGGAACCTGAAGGAATGCGTTGTCATGAATGTAACTGCCGAGAATTGTAGGAACCATGTAATTGTATGTCAAATCATTGTCTGGTTCAGTTCGGCCCATAAGATAGAGAGCAGCAACATAAATTTTTATAGCAATGATCAGCACAACATAAAACTACTCGAGGATAACCAAGTCCTTCCTACACATCTGCATCAAGAGGAGCATTAGCGAGACCTAGTAGGATGACAAACTGAATATTAGAGGAGAGTATTGTCATCCCCGAACGATTGCCAAAATAGGTGCTGAGGGTGTAGCCAACAGCGACTACAGCATTGGGAGGAATGTCCCGAGTACCCATTTTGTATAGGGGGAAGCCAGACAAGTTCCGGAAATCATTATCCATGAAAGAAAAGCTGCGACCCGACTTAGCACGGCCATCATATATGGGGACTGTAAAACGATTCAGACATGCAGCAGTTGAAAGAGGGAACAAAAGGAACAGAACCTTTCTCATCAAATCCACGCGAAGACCCGTAGGCACCCTGCCTTCGATCCCCCTGAGAACCAGACACCAGAGGGCTTGCAACCGTCATAAAAAGGCCACCAGCTTTGCTCGGCAATGCTGGAGTACTCACGGCTGAGAGAACGGTCAGGCATTACGAGTCCCTATAAGGGAATCGTTCTATACGGTGGATTTTTCAACTCAGGGTCAGACTCTAATTTGCCAAGCCGTGGGAACAATTGTTGCAAACTGTGGGAACAATTTTGAAGCCCTGTGAATAAATTTGAAACCGTGTGACTGCTGACTTTGTAACTGTGAGAATTTGTTGTCTCAAATGAGCAAGAACAATAAGGTCACCAGATCAAAGGTGCCAAGTTGGGAAAGTGTAGTCCACTGCTAAGTCGACTTCATGACAATAATCGTATTCTTTGTTGGTGTAATGTGCATTATGACATATGGATGAGTTGAAAACCTGTCTGAACAGTACTGAGAGTTCTGTATTGTCCAACTAGTATCCCTGCTGTATTCTGAGGAATTGCCAGTGCAATATAGACTGAATGAACCAGATATGATATCTTTGTTTACAGATACATATAACAGCTATGTACATTGGAATCACAAGGAACAGGTTTAACACTGGTTTAACCAGCGGGTTCATCATTTTTCGGCACAAAGTGTTTTGCAGATGTCCCTACCTGAATCCGGGGCATTGCAATTGCACAAATAATAGCAGAAATAAAAGTCTGGACAGTTGTTGGATGTGCATTATGTGCCATATTTGACATCCCATATTGAAGCAGAGAAAGTGCAAGCAGAGCTATCAACATTGAGAAACTATGGAGTTCACACATTGGTACCCCAGATGCTGTTTCAATGTATTCATTGAATGGGCTCATAAGGGTGAGGTGTATAATTTGTTGATGTTTCATCAAAGGACACGAAAATAGTACAATAAATGCAGTCAACTGCATAATGATTCGAGATCCAGACACAAGGACAAGGAACATAATTAGTTCAAGAGAAGCTCCAATCATGCCAGAACAAAATAATATGATTGGAAAGCAATTATTAAATAGCAAAGCATCATATTTATGGCAGGATGGGAAGAAGTGAAGGTTGGGCCAAGATACAATCCAATGGTATCAATGCAGGAACATAGCAACATAGGCTTCTCAGTACAGCAGTGAATTTCGTCATCAATTTAGATATAAAGGAGTAAATATGCTTGTTGTACCTGCAGATTTCGTCCAGTTAATATGACACGTCTTTGAACAAAAGGTTATGCATCACATATGCGAAGTAAAGGTAGTTTGATTGAATTTGTACAATGAATTGTAATTCAGTTTCATGGACCACAAACCGAACATATTGGACATGTTCGGTGTGTTCGGTCAATGTGTTCAGTCAATATGTTCAGGTTACTATTGTCATATGTGATCAGTACACATTGAACATTGGATATAGTTAGCTATCCAGTGGTGATACAAAGAGAATATGCAAACATTAAATCTGGATTATAGGTAGATAATGGATTTTCAATAGCTCATTCTCATCTTTTCAGCAAAAAGGCACATTGAGAAATTTGGACTTGGTAGAATTTTGGGTGCTGTGTTTTGTATCTCATGAAATACTGCTTGGATCAAGATGGTTATACAGTTTATGATTCTGGTTGTATTTCGAGCCTAGTGACAGACAAACATAGTACAGATGCAATGACGGCTCAAAGGACAAAAATAGAGAAGAATATGGTATATGTACTTCTAGGCCTTGAAAAGATGAACAACCTTCTCCCTCCAGTCTTCTTCATATGAGCTCTTTCGATGTCATAATTTGACAGTATCATTTTGGGCGTCAAAAAGTACTGGTCTACCTTTTATTTCATCAACAACTCACTATATCCTAAATATTGTTCAAATGTAATTACAGGCGTAGATAGTCCTCAAGACATAGTACAACTTCCCTGTATAACCATCTTAATCCAAATAGTATTTCATGAGATACAAAACACAGCACCCAAAATTCTACCAAGTCCAAATTTCTCAATCGATTCAAAAAGGTGCAGTTGCTGCCATCAGATAGCAAAACAGCTGTAACATATCAACGGGTTGAGTACACATACAATATTATACATTAGCATCGGTCTATATTCATATTATAGAAGCGTTGCCTTGTTTCCACAACACCCTCTGCATCATTACCCTCTTCCACATACCCAACATGCCGTTTGATGGCTATTCTGGGCTGTGTAGTTGGTGTAGGCAAAGCTGTCTTGTTGCGAATCATAGTTGCTTCCTGAGAATATACATCAGTATTCGTTTAATTCTTGATGTATTAAAGTGTTACCTCTGTGAAGTCACTGTCTACTAGTGCCAATGACCGTAGATTCAGAATCATCTTGAATTTATCCTTCTTTACCGGAACTGCCGATATTGTAAACTGAACCTCCACTATATCACCGATTCTAAAGCAAGTTGGGTTTGTTGGAATGAAGCTAATAAATATTTCCATCAGTAGGGATGTGATCCCAATTCATCGTCACTCACCAATGTCGATTTCTATCAGACTTCAACTTGTAATAAAGTACGCAATTGTCCTGGCCATGAAAGTAGCGGGAATTCGCAAGTGAGGTTAATATGCCTTTTGGATCGATGACATACTCGAATGGAATGTGAGAGGAAGTGTTGTCATGTCGGCGATCAGTGAAATATCGGGTTCCTATTGCGAGTGCCATGTAATCCATGTATGTAGAAGGCGTAAAAGCTTGCATTGCTTTGTCAGGAAATTGACGAGCCAGTTTCTGGTGCAGAATCTGAAGGTTATTGATATAGGATTGAAAGCCTGTTGTATCAAGGCCAGTTACGACTATGCTTTGACGTATGAAGGGCGTTCGGCGTTCTGGTTGACTATTGCAGTGATTCATCAGAATGGTATTCAAGGAATTGATACGAATTTAGCACATACCTGGTTGTTATGGGTGGAAGATCTTTCGCCACCAAAATCGCTTGCAAACTTAATACCAATTCTTGATGTTTGGATTCATCATTGGTTGGAAGTGTAAACTTCCAGCAATTTGGAGAGTCAACATGCACAATATTGACATTTGCAATCTGGCAATGCGGTCAATATGATATACCTTTTCAAATCCAATGACTTACGTTTGTGGCCTTCGCAAGCTGACTTTCATCATCGTCTAAGCGTGCAGATATGATTTCCTGCAGATGTTCAGCTGTCAATTTGGTGTCAAATACTAGCCAGTATATATATGGTGGATATTGCTAACATGCACCCTTGAAGTTGTAATAGTTGTCCATCACGTACAAAGCAGTGGTGAGATGTATATTGCGTGGCACAATTTCGTCCACTTCATGGATTATATCTTCCGCCATCACCGATCATATCCATATTGGCTTTTGATGTCCATGTGATGATAGCTTTCAGGATCCATTTTGCTTTTGTTTCTGTATTGCATTCTTCAATATTGAAGTTTGCGTCATTTTGCATAATACGGATCCTTTCCATGTCTTTCAAATGCACCACATAATGTTGGTTGTCAGCTGTCTGGTTTGGATATGGTATAGTCAAGCATGTACTCCAGCTTTTCCGCATTAATTCTGCATCACAGTATATGTGTGCACAGCATTAAAATTAGCCCCTATCCATTATGCATCAATATCTGTTAGTATACCCCATGTTTCTTAATTTGGCATTATGCATTTTTGTTTTATGAATACCCCTTTTTGTTTAGTCTCCATTCCTAACTTTAATTGAATTTGTCAACAATTCATGAAATCTACCAGTATAAACTTGTGGCGAATATCATGTGGACAGTCATCCATTTTTCATGCATACCTTTGCGCTTTGCATGGAGTACATGGCCCAAGAAGCCTCGTTTGGTATATGAGCATGTGCCAATGGTGGATCCTCTGATGTTATTGTTGAAGTTTTGGATTCACCGATTCATCTTAAATTCATAGCTTATTGTTTTTGAGTGATTTAAAGCGTGAGTGGAGATGATATCCACTATTCCATCAACTTTTACCGCTCTCCAATGCCTCCCAAGAAGTCCACCGCCACGAAATCAAACTCGAAAGCAAAATCCAAGGCCACCATGTATGCATCCCTATTTTACTCAGTATAACTGAAGTTTCTATTGCATGCACTAAAGACGGCCTTCTGCAACAATCGAGAAGCGGAAGAAGGTCATCAAGACTTGGGCTGATGATGATATGTATGTGTCATCATTTTAATCGTTATCTATTTTTGACCAATGGACAGTGTGGCTTTGTCCGATGCTAATGATGATGCCATCAGTATTCAAAGCACTGGCAGTGTAATGGCACCGTCAACGCTCACAAGGTATCTATAATCACATATCATTGTTATCCAATATGAGTTAACAAATATCAATATCCTCCTAGGCATTCCGTCAAGTTTCGCAACGTTAAAGACGTGTTAGTGTTTCAATATCAAATATATCCACCATGATATCAATCTGTTACAGTGGAAAGAAACGTCAAATGTCATCTCCCAATGTCACTGACAATGACGACAATGTGTAAATATTTTTCATAGGTATTGTCTCATCATTGACAGGTTATCTATAGTAAAACGCCTTCCCCCACCAAGAAATTGAAAGCTGCATCTAATCAATCACGAGACGGTGAGGAAGAGGAGGAAGAGGAAGAGGAAGAGGATTACGGTTCTAAGTGAGTTGTTCGGTTATCATAGACATATCCATTTGTTCAAACAAATCGTTTGACTGTTTAGGCATCGTCGCAAAGTAGCCTTGATGAAGAACCCCGATAAGCCAATTTCGTGTGTATTTTACGTGCCGATATGAATATTCTCATTCATTAATTGTAACAGTGTTTCTAATACTCCATCCAAGAAGTCGAAGTCCACGAAGGCCATCATGCTCGATGATACCGACGATGATAAAGGCTCCAGTGGCGATGAAGGAGATCTGACCTATGCACTGACGCAGATCACCAGGTGTGTTGGATCTTATTACACCGTGGTGTTTGATGTAGATGTCGTGAATCTAGCTTACCATCTCCGAACGTTGATGAGTCCGATATTGGCACGAGGGATCCTCAACTTGTTGACACCTACCAAGACTGTGTCAATATCAAGTATGCAATTGCATTTATACCCTTGTCATTTACTCATAACCATTCAGGGCAGCAGCAATGGTATCCTGGTCCAGTGCAATTGGGAATGGCAACCCACAGTTCAGTGATATCATCACTGACATCTACAAGATCAACAGAAAGTACGTTATTTGAACAGCAATTTGAGGTCAATTTGGTCGATTCATTGGATATAATATAGGTTATTGGTTTCCGCCATTACATTTGATAGATCTGGGAGGTACTCTAATCTCTCTCGTGATAACCCTGCCCATATCTCCACTGGTGCATTTGGTCGCAACTTCTTTCATGCAGTCGGAGGTGGAATGCCGACGATCTTTACATCGGTCATCATAGTGGAGTCCTGCTTTCTCGATGAGCCCAAGATTGGTGGCAATACAAAGCCGGTCAAGGTTATACAGGGTGCACTACTTCAAGGGGAATGGGAGCGATATGTCGGTGCTATTGGAATGGTGATTCGCGAGTCCGAATTTCGGGCCCAACTGTATAAGGACTATGTGTCCTTCTCAACGACCACAGCAAGTGGAATGGATACATCTCCCAGTTTGTGCATTAATCATTTTTAGTTGTAATTCCTAATCGATTTTTATAGAGGCATCGACATCCAAAAATGTACAACTTAGTCCATTCACTCGTCGACCCACTCCATCTTATCATAAGGCCGCTCTATCATTTTACGATATTGGTAAGCATCCGGTCGTCTAATATAAATTGATATCTTAAGTATGTGTTGTCAGTGCCCATCTATGATGCACGCAAAGTCAAAGCGGACTTCACGTCCACTCTCATATCGCTCCAGCAACTACCCATCTTCCCGCACAATATCCCTGCAGGATCCTGTGTCGTTGTTGGACACACCATCAATACATTCAAGCGTGTAGATGACATGATGAAGAGCATTTCACTCAATGTGCAATGGGTCATGGTCTTGGGAGTGCCGAAATGATTGCTCCACTTAGCATCATTTATATTTGTATCTTATGTCTGTTTTGTGAAATAAACGCGAACCGATCCATTGACTGTACAGATAATATTACAAATATGAGTATGGACCTTTGATGTCAATCAACCATTTATAGAAAACCCCTGCAAAAGTGTCTGCTAATGAGCCAATGGGTGCTCGAACGGATTTCGGACCTGACTTCATGTTCGACCAGAGGCTGCATGTGTGATAACGTTCCACCTCGTTCACAAAATAGGACACAGTATCCGTTTTGGAATCCACAATGAGCGATATGTCCATACGGCAAAAAACACTCATCGATGGTTTTCCACCAACCATATTGGACTCTATCGCATAAAGCCCTTCATAGGTCTTTTGGACAAAGTCGAAGAACTCGTTTCTGCCTTGCTCTCGAATAGAAATGGCGCCCCTGTCCGGATTGCACGCCACCGTCTTCAATAGAGTCCCCTGCGTTTGAAATATTCTGACAAAGTTAAGACAATCATACATATGATATGACAAGTGAAAATGAAGGGCACTCACCTTAACTCATCCAAGGTATAGAAACTTGAGACGATATCCCACTTCCAGGACTTGCTTTCCTTGTTGTACAGGGTGTGCACCGTATACACGACCTTTCCACCAACTAGAAACACACGCCATTCGCCCATCTTACTCAGTGGTTCGATGTACGTTTGCCCAAACCAACGTGAACCTGGAACCTCACAGTTATTGCGCATGTATTCCCAATTTCGCTTGGCGTCGCCAGGTAATAGGACGTGATGACCGGTGTCGCTGTGTGTCCGTTTCAAGACAATATTCGGTGGGAATTGGTCGCCATCATTTAATAATTTTGCTTGAGGGCGTATCGTATGCGTTACATTCAAAGCGACATGAAGCAAGTTTTGATTTTGTATCCATTTTGAATGGACTGTGTTCATCTGCTTCGGAGGCGGCCAGATGTGTGCCGTTCGACAGAGTTCGTCCATGCCAGTCATGAAAATCGACACATTTTCCAGTGTCAATCCGTATTGGTTACCGCTGTCAAGACATCAGTATAATGCAGCGAAAACGGAGCAGAATTAATTAAAGCGATGTCAATCTTACATGTATGACATTCCCATATCCACACCACCAAATACACAATCTGCCGATGCGAACTTTTGCCACGTATCGCCTTTGTCTTGATGGCGAAGTATTGCATGAAGGAACTCGGGCCAAAATATGTATTTGACATTGAAGCGCCGGGCTCCATCCTCATGATGTAGTCGCATTCCGATATAAACCTGTTTGTTGTGAAATACGTTTCGGTATCAACAATCCACAAATTAAACAATAGACATTACCCATTCTTGAATACATGCTGAATAGCGACTCTTGTATGACTTGATGATATGGACGTAACCATCAAGATGGGCAATGGTATCAAGTTCGATGTCGGATATGGTCGTGGTGACAAATGCAAGATCGTTAATGGCTGTGGCTTTGCTCGCGATACGAGTTGTTGGGTCAAGGATAAAAAGGATTTTGAAAACACGGCCGTCATTGTTGCTTAATGTGGTTATACGGCGTTCATTGTTGCTTACGGTGGTTGGCGGTTCCGTTTCACAGTCAGATGATGTTTCCATCTCAGAGTCGGATGATAGCCTTTTGCGTGGAAGGAGATCGAGTTCCGCGGCCGTCGCATTGCGGACACCCTGCGAATTTTCACGTATGTTGCGACCAAGACATACCGACTGCGGACAAATTCCAGACGAAACGCATTTGGGATGTTGGTGTGCGGATCCGACATGTCTTTGGCAGGAGTTGCCTTCCTTCTTCCACAAAAGACATTTCGTTTTTGGAGAGTCGCATTTTCGACCAGGGCAGATGTGCATGCAAAGTTCATAACCAAGTTCCTTCTTATATGGCATGTTTGTGGACCTAGGCAGGATTTCGGATGGATGGTATGAGGAACAGACACAGATATCATTAATACATCAATACCTTAATGATTGATTACTTTCAGGGTGGTTGATAGCGGGTGGTGACGATTCCACAAACCTTCTAATTATAAGACGTCGGAATTATGTCACCTGACAAGAGTGGCAATGATAAAACAACGAACACGTGCCAAACACGTTGATCAGCAATGTAATCATTTAAATGTCTTGAAAGAGCAATATCCACCGAACAGATCGGACGTGTTCGGTGTGTTCGGTGGAGATGTTCGGTGGATGTCAACCAACGGTTGTGACTAGATATATCACACCGAACACATCGAACATGTTCGGTGTGTTCGGTGGAGATGTTCGGTGGATGTCAACCAACGGTTGTGACTAGATATATCACACCGAACACATCGAACATGTTCAGTGTGTTCGGTGGAGATGTTCGGTGGATGTCAACCAACGGTTGTGACTAGATATATCACACCGAACACATCGAACATGTTCGGTGTGTTCGGTGGAGATGTTCGGTGGATGTCAACCAACGGCGATGTGTTCGGTGTGATATATCTAATCACAACCGTTGGTTGACATCCACCGAACATCTCCACCGAACACACCGAACATGTTCGATGTGTTCGGTGTAGTATATCTAGTCGTACATTGACATCCACCAAACATGTCCGGTGACCGAACACACCCAACAACATGTTTGTTGTAGTATATCTAGTCCTTCTACATCCATCCAACAAGTCAGACTTGTTGTGCTTTTCCGTCAACGGACCAGTCCGTGAATATTCATCGAACGAATTAACTCGATTTATTGCCTTACCAACTGAAAAATATGCCATACGCTGCACATGTCGGTTTTCTGCGTGCAATTACTAGCTTTGGACAACTTCTAAGCTCGAGCCACATCAAAAACATAAATAAATAGATCTGTTGTTTATGCATGCAAAGAAGCCGAACATGAGGTCGAACATGTGGCGATTGATCTGGTCACGTGGTCGTGACATCTGTATTCATAGTCTGGAGCGTTGAGTAATAAATCCGCCCTTTTCTTTTGCTCTCAAATCGCCTCACACGTCGACCAAAAAACTTTTATTTCATCTACCATGTCCTTGCCAGTCGTCAAAACCTCGACTCCCGCTGTCAATCCCGCCGCCTTCAAGTACTGGCCTGATGCGCCGCCCAAAAAGCTGCAGGAGCTACATCGCATCTTCCAAATCCAGTACATGGTCCCGCCCAAGATTCCGGCACCCAACAAGGAATCCAGCACCATTCCCGTATTTTCTCGTAATCTCTATGTACTGAAGACACACCCCCACGATGCCACCGCCCGAGGTGAGTTATGGCGCGAAATCCCCGAACGATACGAGGAACCGCTCCGTCGCTTGATTTATCAAATGGATATGTACATCTACGCGACAGCAGCCATCGCATACAACAAGGCACCCCACTACTCGCCGGACTACGTCAAAAACGATAAGGAAGGGACCGATTCACTCCGGGATTACCTCAAGTATACCGACACCGTCATGGACGAAATTTGGGCAGAAGTCTTGGTGGCGAAACGGGCAAACGAGGTTACCCGTGACTGGCGAAGCAAGATCTTCGATGATTGGCTCCTGAAAGAATTTTATGTCGGGAAACATTCTCCATCGGCTTTGATTCAACATGGCGCTGTGAACACCGAGATCAAGCCCGAGGATCTAGGTAAGTATATATGTATTTATGGCCAAATGAATTCTCACGTCTGGCATCATAGATTGGGCAAAATACGACGAATCCGTGCCAGCATGGCACAGCGGAACCTTGGCAAATTGGTCATTCGGTGGGCTTCCGGATGCCACAAAGCTCGAGATCATTGGTCATGTTATTGCTTGGTGTAAAGGACATAGTGTCCTCGTCGATTCTGATGTGGCAGATGATGATGAAGGTGTGATCTAGAATTACATGTGTGATTGTGCTAATGATATAGTACATTTGCAGAGGAGCCAGTTGCCCAGGGCAAGGGCAAGGGCAAAGCCAAGTCAAAATCGGTCAAAAAACAGAAGGCATCTTCTGCTGGTTTGTACAAATTTTCAACCATAGTGGTGTATAGATCTATTGAATATTCAGGTGGCGCAGACAATTCGTCCGAGAAGGACAAAAAGAAGCCCAAGCCCAAGCCCAAGTCCAGTAAGTACTTTCATTGTCTGTGATTGTCATACATGCAAACCCTTCATCATGACAGAGCGCACAATCAAGTCCAAAGCCGAGGACGACGATGAGGGTGAGTTATTGAATTCCGAATATCAAAACGATGATCCAACACATTTATTCATGTATAGACGACATAAAGATGGAGGAGGACGTAGCCCCGGTAAAGAAGAAGCGGTCTAAGGCCCAAATGCGTACGTTGCTCACCTTGTTATGATTAATGCACTGACATCTCGCAGTCGCTGTTGAAATTGGGTCGTCGCGCACAACCCGGCAATCGGCATCGGAGAAATTGACAATGGAGATTAAGCCACCCATAGCCCCCGAGCCGGATGTTGTGGCACCGGAATCCGCGAAGTTGGACATTTTAGGACCAGAGTGGGCGGGGTTGTTGGATGTTGATAATGATATAACCATGGACAACGATGACGGATCTCCCGAACCTGAAAAGATGTCTCCCAGCGATGGTCACGAGGATGGCGAGATGGCAAAGAGGAGGAAATTGGATGTTGCTTCGGAGCAAGCGGGCATTATCGTAGAGAAGCTCAACCTGGTGAAGCCACCGAAGAAGTCTCCGACTCCGGGTATGTATTTCAACATTACATCATAGGCTGTATATATTCCAATTCTGATCTTCTCCATGTCCTAGGATTCCGTCCCAATACGCGTGCATCGTCACGCCACCAGTCATCGACCCCTGCAGAGCCCAGCGCTTCATCAATGGATGTGGATTGGAGCAACATCGTTCCACCTGAAATCCTACTCTCCATTACTCCAAGCCAAACGAGGCCTTCATCTCCCAAGCCATCGACATCCAAACTTGATCCCGGGCCTTAATTTTGGAGGAGTAAGTCCTTCTTTTGTGGAGTATTCATTATATTTGACTAAAAAAACTGTATCCCAGTCGTTGATTTCTGGAAACTTGGTGACAATCTGTGCCCTCAAATGTCCTCCTCATACATCGCTACTATTAACATTTGTACAGTTTCTATATATGTATTTCTTTTTGCTCCGTTAAAAATGGTTTGTGTTACTGTCCTATGACCATAAGAATTGAGCATGATAGTGAGCATAGATACAGCATAAGGCATCAATCTTGTTGACTGAAAATCTGTTTGTCTAAAATATATCCTGGTGAATGCATTACTTTCAGTTTAGTTGTACAACCACCTACACACTCAACTTGAGAAGGACAACCTGAGATGACTCTCATTCGGGCTAATGAAAATTCAAATTGAATATATGTAAGAAACCAGAATCACGAACTTTATGGACCTATTAAATGAGGATACAATGATACAAGAGTAACAAAACCCCCTCTTGTAGTGGAAGATATAACTGTCACTCCAAGGGGAGCTATGACTCTTTGGTACCGGAATAATACAGTATACTTGTGTGGGAATGATACGTACAGCTCCATAAAAATGACAATGTATTTCTGACAAGGATGAAGAACAATGATAATTTCCATGAATTACCAAGCAATTGTCAAATATGCACAGTTGTCAAACAGCCTGGTTGTTCAACTTCAATACCTGTTTTGTCTGTTGAGCAAGCCAGAAATAAATATCACTGAGACTCTGAAGATTAAATCCACAAAATATCTTAAAAGGGGGTACCATTGTTCTTCTCAGTCGGTTTGATCAATGTCTTGTCAGCCAGACCCCTAATAAGATCGTAAGGCAGCTATTCATGATACAGATGCATTTTTGGCCTGTATCAAGGCATGTCACAGGAACATAGAATGGAATAAAAAAAGTAAACACAGATTTCTAAAGATTCAGGCACGCCTTATGGTGTTTTGGGAAAAGCTTACAAATAATATAATGTCATATGATCAATCCCATTGTGTTAATTGTTATTCATGATCCGAACCACTTGACTAGTTAAATGGGCGGTGTTTCCTCTTACTGTCACAAATCCTCATGAATCCCCACAACATCATCCGTGTCTGCATTGCATGTTTGACTTATCTATATTTCCTTGCAAATGCAACATTGTTTCCACAACTATGCCAAGACAAACTTATGTATATCTCTCCTGAACCAATTTCATGTCCTGTGATATCGACCTTGACCCAAGAATTGGGTGTTTTTCAAAGAAAACTCATAGAACATGAGTTGGCCCCAGATCAGGGCGATGCAACAATATTGATGCAAATAAATGCAACACTATATGTAAAGATCATTGGAATAACAAAAGAAACAAAAGATAACTTGACAGTCGATCCATTATTCGTTTGGACTACATTTAAAAATAGCGCCTTCAAAATGCGAATACGTTCTATTCAATATGCAAGAACATATTTCTTACCTCCTAAATATCTCTTTGCTTTGTATTGTCTTCTCAAACCTATCACTGTCCAATGTCGTTGTAAAATGATCAAAGCATTGCTCATGCGATCGCTATTGAGACGACATGATTTCAAAACATATTTATTTCATTGTATTACTAGTTCTCTATCACATGCAACGTTGCTGTGGACCACACTATGTTTCATAATACGGCATAGCCGTTCAAACATAATTGTGTTCAATTTGAATTTATTCGGACACTTGTTTAAATCTTTATATATAAATTTCGTTCATAGATATGACTACATTGGTGGTGGTAAACGAATACCAACATTCAAGTTTAGCTTTCTTCGATCTTTTATGCTACCGTCTAATAATATCAACCATGATTCTGACATATTATTCGAATATGTGGGGCATATTGATGAACAAACAGCCAA
This sequence comes from Hygrocybe punicea, assembly GCA_963556145.1. Lineage (NCBI taxonomy): Eukaryota > Fungi > Basidiomycota > Agaricomycetes > Agaricales > Hygrophoraceae > Hygrocybe > Hygrocybe punicea. The sequence goes on along the minus strand of OY744465.1, from coordinate 6,943,273 downwards.
CACTTTATATGAAGATAGAAAAACATATGCATGTGTTAAAATGCCTTTACATGAACTTCTGCCAAATTTGACAGTGAAGGATATTGGTGAAATAACAACAATACATGGTATATATTTGTCAAAGACATTACGAAGATTACATGGACAAGATCTATCTGTGGCATTAATGAGGCATAATTGTTCAGCTTGTGATACTCATGTTTCTATTTTTCATGTGCATGATATTAAATCACATAAAGACCTGTGTAAACAGTGGTACGGAAGACAAAAAATGACAGAAACATATGAGTGCGGCAAAGAAGAAACTCAGGCTCAAATGAAAGAAGAATTGGACAAGTCAGATGAGCAATTATTTCCTCCTCCTCCTCCATCTATTGAATTGAAGGAAACCATAATCAGCAACTGGTGCAGAGATACATCACCTGAATGTTTCCAAGAAAGTGGGTGTGCTGTATGTGGTCAATTGGTTGCATTGAAAAACATGTCTTTATTGTCAAAGACGAAGGTTAATCTGAAAATATTAACTAGAGACAATATGGGAATCACAAGATGTGAATGATATCATTGTTCTGATCCAATAGAGGATATCAAAGGTCCAGTGCTAGATGACACATGTAAATGGATATGCAAACCATGTGTGCTCAGTCTGAATAAAGGCCAAACTCCCAAATATGCTTTGGCGAATGGACTTTGGATGGGAAGAATTCCTGCACAACTTCAAAATCTAACATTTGCTGAACAACTTTTGATTGCCCGTGTTCGTCACAACAAATGTATTGTTCGTGTCTCCTCTGGGATGCATAAAATGAAAGCAAATGCCATCATGTTTCAAAACCCAACACCAAAGATATATCAACGGTTGCCTCCAACAATTAAAGAACTTGATGAAGTGCTAGCGTTTATTTTCACTGGTCCTGCCAGACCAACTCCAGAAGACATGGAGCGAACGCCTTTATTGGTTCGCCGAAGGCGAGTTTCTGCAGCTTTAGAATGGCTGAAATTGAATCACATGGATTACTATGATTTAGATATCTCCTATGAAAATCTAGCACAATATCCAGATCATGGAATTCCTGTTGTGGTTGCATATCGACCAGCAGACACAAATAAGGAACCAGAAGCCACTAGTGCATTTGACAATGAAGTGGAAGATGGTGTGGAAGATGGGCCTTGTCCCTTTGTTGTTAGTGGAGTAACTGGCGAAAATCTAGATATTACAAGTCCAAAGGCATTAATAGCTAGAGCGACCAAGCACTTGATAGATGACCATGGTGGTGTTCTTGCCATAAGCCATGCTAGAAATCCAGAATCGTTCTTTAATAATCCTCAGTTATATCCTATGATGTTTCCCTGCCTATTTCCATATGGCTTGGGTGGTATTAGCAGCATAGACAATGATGTTTTAAGCATCAGTGATATGATGCACAAAAGACATCTCCTGATGTACCATGACAAAAGATTTCAAACCGATCCCTATTTTCCATTGATTGCATTCAATCAAGAACAAATCAAGAACAGTACAACCGGAGGATATTTGTTGACTAATAAACATAATTTCAACGATATTGCAGATCGCCTGATGAATATCAATACAGCTGTTTTGGATGACCTCTCTAAGAGATTATCTAGAGGTGATAGAGTCAAACCAGATACATCAGAAGAGAAAGCATGCTATAAACTCATTTCTGATCTGGATCACGTAGCTGGTCAGGTCAAAGGTTCAATTACTAACAAGAAATACATGCGAAATGAGATTTGGTCTCTGATATCCTATATTGGTGCTCCGACTTGGTTTATCACTTTTGCACCTGCAGACATCAATCACCCACTATGCTTATATTATGCTGACAACAAAGAAAAGTTTTATCCTAAACTACGTCTACCCCAGGATTGTTACAAACTAATTGCAAACAATCCAGTTGCTGGAGCCCGCTTTTTTCACTTTACTACTGAAATGTTCATCAAACATATATTAGGAATAAATGAATCTCATCCTGGCCTGTATGGAAACACATCAGGTTATTATGCAACGGTAGAGGAACAAGGACGTCTTACCTTGCATCTTCATATGCTGTTGTGGATAAAGGGATGCCTTACACCTCAGGAAATACGTGACAAAATTATGGGTGAAAATTCTGACTTTCAGAAAAGATTAGTGGAATATTTGGAAAGTTTGTGTGTAGGACAATTCATGACAGGTTCTAAAGATGAGGTATCACAGAAAATGGAACAGACAATGTCGAAACCTGAATATCAACCACCAACATGTGTCATGCCAGATCCACCATCATATAATTGTTCCATGAATTGTCAATATCACAACAAAAGATCAACATGGTGGCAAAGGTTTCAAGATGTTGTAGATGATCTTTTATTGCGATTAAATGTACATAACAGGCATGATGGCAAAAAAAAGCCATACTGTCTTAATTCGAAAGGTGAATGTAAACGACGATTTCCCCGTGATATCTTTCAACAAACTTTTGTAGAACCTAACACTGGTGCTCTCAACCTCAAGCATGGTGAACCTTGGATGAACACGGTGACACCTGAAGTTACATATATGCTACGATGCAATTCTGATGTGACCAGCTTATTATCAGGTACTGCTATAAAGGCCATAGTTGCATACATAACAGATTATATTACAAAATTCTCCTTGAAGACCTATAGCATTTTTGAAGTGATAAAAAGTATTTTTGATAAGAATTCCGAAATGATTGGTGGCGACCTAAAAAGAAAAGACAAAGTCAGAAAGCTGTTTACACAAATAGTCAATTCACTCACCTCCAAAATGGAAATTGGTGCTCCAATGGCTTCATTATATGTCCTTGGAAATCCTGATCACTACACCAGTCATAAATTCGTGCCATTCTTTTGGAGATCTTATGTTAAAGAGGTTATCAGTGCATGGTCTGATGAAGAAATTCCTAATATATGTGAAGACCAAAATAATGCACAAAAGGTTGTTATTGGTAAGAATAATGGCGCATACATTGGACTTTCCAAAGTAAATAATTATATGTTCAGACCCGCCTTGTATGATAATGTATCACTGTATGACTGGATATGTCTTGCCACTATGGAACCAAAGAAAAGACGCACCAAAACAAAGACCAAAAGGGCCAGAAAAGAACCAGTGCAAAACCAAATTTTTGACAATCTAGGCTGTGATGATTTGTCTGACTCTTGCACTGAACCTACTAATGTTAACTATTCCAGTGATGACAACTTGTCTGATGTCGTTGATAATGATATACTCATGGAGATAGATGAAATTCCAAAACCTGATAGTTTGAATAGACATGCAGGCACAGAAATAGCTGATAAAACAAATGAAGTTGATCTTAATAAATTGACAAAATTTGAAAATGATTATACTTTACATTCCAATCATCCACAATATCTTACCCACCATGCCAAAATGAAAGGGAATGATCCTTTCATAGTTCCTAATTTTATTCCGAACACTTTGCCAAGGGCTGACCGTGGTGATCGAGAATATTATTGTTGTACAATGTTAACATTTTTCAAGCCATGGAGAAGTGGCAAAGAACTCAAAAGTAAATTACAAACATGGGATAATGCTTTTATAGACCACGAGTTTTCTAAAAAAGAACTAGAGATCATGAAATACTTTGGTCTGCGGTATGAATGTTTGGATGCAAGAGATGATTTCTCTGCTAAACGTCAGAAGAATAATACTGTAAATATAAGGTATTCATGGGCGACCTCAAACGGTCTTGATGAACTGGATGACATGCACAATGCTGAATTTGCATTTAATGGCGACGACTTCAACAACAATATTGATGAAGACAATAATGACACGGAAATACTCCTGAAACTTGGTCAAAAAGGACAAAAAAGGAAAGATCAAATGCTGATAGCTGAAAGAACTTTGAAAAGGTCAGGGTGGCTCGATGATTGTATTGATGGTACCCCAGATATAGGACCATTGATACCTATAGAACCACCTGTAGTACAATCAGCAAAATTGTGGAGAACTGCAGTCCTTGCAAAGAAAAAGGAAATCATCGATGACAGAAATAAAAATTTACCAACAAACACAGCAACCATAAATAAATTGGGAAATTTTCAATATAATGATGTCAAGATAGTGGATGCAGCATACATCAACCATATGTTTATTCCTGCAAACAGAGCTGATCGTCATCTTATTGATGTAACTATCAATGATTACAAGTTGAACACTGACCAAAAGAGAGCATTTCATATCATTGCGAATCACTCTACCTTGATTAACGGTTCTGATAAGCTACACATGTATCTTGGTGGGATGGCAGGCACAGGGAAATCACAAGTCATCAAAGCATTGACTAGTTTTTTTGGTAAACACAACGAAAATCATCGATTTGTGGTTCTTGCACCAACCGGTGGTGCTGCTGCCCTTGTAAATGGATCCACATATCACTCCATTCTTGGAATTAATCAGGGAGGATCATCTCGTTCCCTTGCACAAGTACGTGCCAATCTTGATGGTGTGGATTACATTTTCATTGATGAGGTGTCAATGTTATCTTGCAGAGATATGTATAAAATCAGTGCTCAGTGTGCAAAAGCACGTGGTGTTTATGATGAACCCTTTGGTGGCATTAATATGATATTTGCAGGAGATTTTGGCCAACTTCCACCAGCTATGAGTGGTGCTCCTTTATACTCTGGAACCGTTGGTGTCCAAATCAATTCCAGTCAAACTATAGCAAATCAGGAAGCGGCTATAGGCAAAGCTCTTTGGCATCAAATAACAACAGTTGTTATATTACGTGAAAATATGAGACAAACCAATCAGTCAGAAGAAGATGTCCAACTGAGGCTTGCTTTGGAAAACATGAGATACAAAGCATGTACTCCCAAAGATATTGCATTTCTTCGTACTCGTGTTGCAGGAAAAGGTCCAAATGATCCAAAATTAGCCCAAAAGAAATTCAGGAATGTGTCAGTTATAACTGCATTGAATGCACAAAAAGACAAAATCAATGAACTTGGTATTCAACGTTTTGCTGCTGAAAATAGGAGACCATTAACATCATTCTATTCCATAGACAGATGGAATGATCCTACTAGTTCCAATAGCAAAAGAAAATCTCATCACATGTCAACAATTTTGGATCCTATTCGACACACAAAGATATTGGAACCTTCACTCCAAAAGCTACTTTGGAGCCAACCACATGCATCATCCTCTGATCATATACCAGGAAGATTGGACTTATGTGTAGGCATGCCAGTGATGCTGAGGAACAATGATGCAACAGAGTGCTGCATTACCAAAGGAGCAGAGGGCATAGTTGTGGGTTGGCAGAGTGCAATAGGTCCAGAACAACAAACTGTACTGGACACTTTATTTGTCAGATTATTGAATCCTCCAAAAACAATTAACATAGAAGGACTTCCTGAAAATGTTGTGCCGATTACAAAACATGTCACTTCCACCATGTGCTCATTACCCAATGATGATGTGATATCTTTGTCAAGAGAACAAGTGTTGGTACTACCTAATTTTGCAATGACTGATTATGCATGTCAAGGACGTACTCGTCCTAACAATGTAGTTGACCTCAGTAGTTGTAGAAACCACCAATCCTATTATACTTGCTTATCAAGAAGTGCTTCTGCAGCAGGAACTATCATCATGCAAGGCTTTGATCCTAAAGTAATTACTGGGGGTGCTTCTGGATATCTCAGGCAGGAATTCAGAGAATTAGAACTGCTTGATTAGATTACCAAACTGAAATATCAAGGACTCTTACCAGACCATGTCAAGGGAGATCAGCGAAATTCTATCATTGATCAATTTAGAAAATGGAAAGGAAAGTCATATATTCCAAAAAACATTCATCATGCTATCGCATGGAAAGCCACGGAGCAACTAAATCAATACACAACACAGCCCTCTCCATGGCAATTAATTAAACATATGAACAAAAATCAAAAGGCAGATTTCAGAAACCTCAACTTTGTTCCTGCAAAAGGAACTGTTCCAATCACTGTCACTCATAAAAATTCGATGGCCAATGTATTGCAAAATAAAAAACGAAAATTACAACAAGTTGTAAGTTCATCTTCCATAGTGAAAAAAAGACGAAAAACAAGTACTATTGAATTAAATGAACCAAAAGGGTTTATATGGGATGCGGAAGATTGGAGCTGTGCTTATGATTCACTCTTTACAATATTACTAGCAATATGGAATGAAGATCCATCAAGTTGGAAAAAAAGATTCAATAGCATCAATGAAATATTAAAGATTTTGAGCTTAGGATTCAAATGATCCAAGAATCACACAACAGATTTAGAAACAGTTAGAAATACAATCAGACATTTATTGCATCAAGATAAACCTGAAATATTTCCTTATGGTCAAGTTGGCATTGCCATAAGTGATTTGGCCCATTATATAATGAAAGCAAATGAACCAATGACTTCAACTTGTCTTAAATGTATGAATTGTGAAAACATAACCATTCTGGAAAATGATAGATGTGACGCCATCTTTCATTGTTCATATTCATTTTCTGGAACAATCTCAACATGTCTTGCTCAAATCATAGTTAATAGACAACAGCACAAATGTCAATTGTGTTGGGGAGAGATTACTAAATTTATTGCATTTAACAAAATTCCACCTCTAATCATGTTTACAGTTGACTCTATTGAGAATTTAATAATTAGTCAAGTTATAAACTTGTCAATTGATGACATATCCACTGCTTACACATTGAGAGGAATTGTGTACTTTGGTGATGCACATTTTACTGCCCGCATATTCATCAACAGTATGGTATGGTTTCATGATGGTATATCAACCAGATCAATTTGTATTAATGAAGGTGATATAGATGACTTTTCAAATATTAATTTATTGTCATGTAATGGTAATAATGCTGTACTGTTTATATATGCTCAATCTTAATATGTGTTCTCTTGCTAAAAGAAGGGACGAGTAACATGCCATGCAAAGCAATGGCCCACACCCCACTAGTTAAAGAAAGAATGATAATGAATGTATTACTTACGTTGCCTTCGGGTAAGGAAGGAAATACCGAGATGGGACACTGTACCAGATACAACGCGGAAGTTGAACAACATACCCCATAAAGATGTATCCCTTCGCATTTCTTGTGTGAAAGGCGCAATGGTGACTTTATGGACAGGGTATGATGCATTAACAGAACCTCCGGTACCCTCCTCGACAAGGAAACATTCAGTTACGACACCCAACATAATGCCGACTGCATTATTATTCGTGGCGGCTATTTTCAAACGACGGGATTCGACAGCAAGGTAATTGGGATGGACTCGGCTAGTATTCACAAAGGACCCCGACTTGACGAAAACAAGACCCTGTAAAAGAGAACTATGAAAAATATAAGTGAAAATCAAATGAGAGGAAGGGGCGCATACTCGACAACAGACTTGGAAAGAACTTTGACAAGCGATGAAAATGTGGCCCGAGGTGATCCGGTGTCTGCACTAGTTGAGAAGGGTTGAATATCACAAAATTGGCTGCAAACAGTATGTTATTAAAGATCGAAGACAATGATAGAAACTCACTTTAGAACCGGGAGATTTTCATATATCTTATACAGCTTCGGGTCCTGAAAATCCCTAGACGTTACTGTCAGGCTCGGGTCCTCTCCATAAGCACCACTCTCCGCAGCTGCGGAGGAATCTGAGGCATTCCCGTCTCCAGTGGGGCTGACGGCACTGGTTGATTGTAAGCCAAAGCAGATCAAACTGATTATTGACACATACCGGCCAGAATTCGTTGCGTCTTCATGGACAGACTCGGCATCCAAACTATCTCCATCAGCATCTGTTGCAGCAGGTCTGTACCAACAAACATTTAACGAAGATGACAGCAAAGTTAAGACCACACATACGACAGAGGCTCTTCAACCTCTGCAACATAGCCAGACTGAGAAACATCCCCAGATCTAACCAAGACCAATTAGTAATATGACAATAAAGGGTGTGCCGACTTACAGTATTTTATCAGGTGAAGTTGGAAGTGAAGTGGTATCCTTGTCACAGACAATGGTTTCTAGGGAAGGAGGAGATGGTTTGCTGGCAGGAGATGAGGTAACTACGTGCCTTCAACAATGTCAGAATAAATGCAAATGGCGAAATAAAAAGAAAGCATACGTTTCCTCAGTCATGCGAGCCTTCTCGGACTTAACCTTAGTCCTACTGTAATTCATGAGATAATAAAATATAGCAAACATAAGAGACATTACGTAGAGCGGGGCCTCATAGGGGAAGGGGTACTTTCACGATGTTCCGTTTTTAAGCTGAATGCAATAGTCAGGATTTAACGAAGAGAAAAGATGAAATATTACACAGGGGAGGGCTCCTTATCCTGGCTAGACGGCTTCGTAACCAAGCGCCTTCCCTTGCCAGATGCAGACCTATTTTTTATACTCGCACCCTTGCCTTTAATAACAGGAGACCTGCACGCTGATCAGAAAATTGCAGAACGTCGTAAAATACCCTCAAACCTTGCAACTTCTTCATCAGTAGACAACTGGGACAAGTCCGCATCGCTGCCGAACACGAGGGAAGACTTGATATCAACAAGTGCAGCATCAACCTCCGCACTGCTGGGTAAAATACATCAAATAAGGACATACATATAAAAAGAATACATACGAGAATGACACAGCTGGCAACCTATCATAATCATCAGAATCGGGTGCTGGAACACGTCCAGTCATCTTCTTTTTTTTAGCGGCGACTTTTGGAGACTCGATCAATTCACTAAGGTGTGAAAATTTGCACGATTAACACATTTCAAACAAGATACGGATACAAACACATCGGAATCGGCGAGAACGAGCGCTTCCGCCTTACGCTTGGTAGGAACCTTCTGGCTGGACCTAAAAGACAATGAAGGCCACCATCGGGAAAAGAGAAAAGGCTTACTGGGTAGAAACGGAAGGAGACTGGGGGGCAATGCCCTTTTTGGTGGATTTGACAGGAGAACTGCGGTGCAAATTGCAATGTTGAGTTATAGAGATTGTCGATCAATGATGAAACTGATCACCGTTTAGAGGGGGAAGGCATCTGGAATGGCGGTTGATTGCAAAGTTGTACTATGGATGGGGGTTGTTGAAGTAGCCTGCAAATGCCAAACACCAAAAGGTCGGCAGACTTATAGGTAAAATCAGTTCGAGTTAGTCTCAAAGTTGAAAGAAGGAACACACTGCAAGAACGCCGCAGCAACCCATAAATGCGTCGTCAAGACATGCCATGAACCCTGCAAGAAGAAGTGATACACCGGACGGAGAGCAAAACGGACTCAAGGAACTCAATAGAGAAGCGAGTTTCATCAAAGGAAATTGACTTCAAAGTACATTGACCGTGACCTTGCCATGTGAAAGCGGTAGCTAAATGTTATGCATATGTACAATATATTCTGATGTTGCTGGACATAAAATCACTTCACCCGGTGCTGCTCCCTGGTCTAATATTGATAACCTTGCTGGCTCTCCATAATATGGCATTCAAAATGAACTTGGATTCGCCGGCAGCTTGGCTGCCATGACAAGGACCTGTACAAATCGTCGTTAATCGATCCGCAAAGTGGACAAGGGTTTATAATGCACACGACACAGAAGCGAAGTATTGGATACAGAAGCACGCCACCGAGGCGGCAATTCAGGCTGAGTGGGCGCGGACTTGATGCCCAACTACTAAGTGAAAAGGTAATGCCAACATGAAACGAGGAACAATGACACCAATCTTACCAATAGGATAAAATATAGCAGCTCGAAGTGAATGTATCAGAAGTAGCAATTATACATGATCCAAGAAAGGGCTAGTTATATATCCGCTTGTAGGATAAGATGTCTGGCAAAGAAAAATCCCCACATATAGTGCACGAACGCCGCAAACGAACACAAGCAATGGACCAAATGTACGACCTGCAGGGTGCAAGTGAGTCGGGTTTACTGTGCAAGGTTACTATGAAGCGATAAAAATGTTGACGCTCACCCAGGTATTGTGCTGGAGAAACTTGCATCTGAACAGGACGACACGGAAAAATGTCAGTTGGCAAACGTAACAAAAGTGAGCCATTATGAGAATAGCTCAGCGAACGTGTATCTCACTGTTACAGACAGCTGAGTGGGCTCGTCAAATAACCATAATCAACACAGACAAACCACTGACATGGCGACTTATCGACGCGTCAACCGGAAATGGTGACGGCAATACCGACAAGGTGATGGAGGAGAAGGTGTACACCATCCAGGGCATCGTGTGTGGAGTGGCCCTTCCACCTGTGTCGGAAAAGCCTCCATGAGCCGATAACATCATAAATTCCTAACTGAAACCATTGTGCCCACTCACTATATTAACAGTGTTGTGCCAGCCCGATACAGGTTCATCAGGCAAAGTATCTCTATCACCGGCGCAGGAACGGCAACTTTCAGTAAAGCCATCAAAACGGCACAAGAAATATACACGTTATTTCACCGCCAGTTCCAGGACGGAAAGCTTGACACTTGGAGCACGACAAATCATGCAGGGTATCAAGCCATCGATGCTTCAAACCGATATTTTACACCGAAGAGAGACGCACCTGAGATGGAACATGTACCATTTGGCAGCGCTGTCGATCCTCATGGTATACTGGAAGACATGGCGAAGTCGGGCTATGTGCATGGCGAAGAAAACAAAGTTGGTTATTACGTCTGCCATGTTAACGACCAAGGCGATAAGAGGTAATGTGGATTGATCCATGCTGCGCACGACCATTGGTGGGCTGACTATGTTAATGAAGCTATGAAGAGGCACAGCCCCAGATATTTCGCATTGGGGACATTGTGGAAATCAAAATATCTCTTGTTTGCGTTCCCCTCAAGGGCCAGAGTTTTAAGATGTTAACAGTTCTTCATTCGATTGCTCTACTAGACAGCTCATTCACACAGGTACAACCATTCATTGGTTGTCGAAAGAAATTATTAACATTGGAAACAACAGGAAGCACTCAAGAAACGATTGATGCCACAGAATAATCATGTTAAACCGACACTCAAGAGGAAGGTTGGCTACAGTGACACAACCCAAGCGAAGCGCCCCAATGTCAATCATAGTATGGACGTAGAGTGACTATATCTTGTATTGGCTGGTACTAAGCAGTAGATGGCGACGAATGTGTATATTTGGACTATACAATGAGTCGGAATTGATCGCATTGACTAACAAGCGGAATTAGCATACGTTGTTATGCTTGGTACCCGGAAGGGCAATCGAGCCATTCCCCTCTTTTAATAGCGCCGGAGCGACGGGAGAGCGAGGCGCAGACGGAACGACATACGTACGTTGGCGAGAGAGGGTGCAGATCTTGACAGTGGAACGACTCGATATGTGGATAGTTGCCTTGAAAAGACGCAGCGTGATGAGAGACCCCTGTAATAGCTGCATGGCAAGCGCTTCGATTGGTGCTGAGCGCTGAGCGCTGAGGCCTGCGCTGAGGCCTTGAGCTGTTGTGTTAACAAAGACAAACAATCGGCGTTTGCCGCAACGATAGACTGGAGGATTTTTTGGCGTGCTAGGGTCTCATTAAAGACCGAGCCTAAATAAATTTAGGACTCGGAAAAAACTGGGTCTGTGAGAGTTGTAAGGGAGGAGGGAGCCGTCATCGTCGTTAAGATGTGGGTATATTTGTACTATGTCCGATAAAATATTTCCAAATTAGGAAAGGAGGGGGGGGTTTATTAGGTCGGCCTAAAAAAAAATTTGACCCCAGGTCTGAAAGTCCCATCCCGACACCCCCTTGATAATACACCATTAACTTCACGTTGATACAAGCAGTCTAGCTCACTTCTTTATCTTTGAATGGATCTCATTCACGGCTTTTCTGTGCGTAGTTTCGTTGGGGAGATTTGAGGCATGTAAAGCGGTCAGCCGTACACTGGGAGTTCGGTGAAATCAGCAGTGCAGACAGACATGTTGGTGCACAAGTTGCATATTGACGGCTCGGAGCTTGAAATTTGTCTTTGACGGTCGCCCAATTGCAAATCGTCTGTTCTCAAGTGTACATGTAGTTCCTTTGGACAAACAACCGCTCCCTGATTTGAGCGACCCTCACCATTCCCGACCGTCCGTGGTCGCGGCAGCTGAGCACCGCAACCGCAACGAGCGCCCCGACGATCTCGATGAACAGAATTCTGTCGAGCCAAGTTGCTTTGGAAATTTCTTCCACCGAACCGCCGAAGATGCATACTCGTTCCTATGGCTTCTCCATGGTGGAGGCATTCCTCGTTTCTATGCCTCAGGAAGTCTACCTACTGATCTATACCGTCCGATACTTATTCTGAAATATGTTCTTAGTCACTACAAACAATCCCAATCCGTCACTCACTCATGCACTCACTCTGATTACAACTGCCCATTCGCATTCTATGACACAGGATGCATGGTAGTATACTGTATAATGCAGTATGTTGAATTTATTGGACAAGTATACTAAATATTGTTATCATATTGTTGCACACAGTATTCAAAGAGTATTAAAAATGATGATTCAATATTTTGAAACAAAGTACATTACCAGTATTGAATGGCAATTTTACAATACTACTTCAATAATTTCAGTAAATGTCTTGTTATTCAAGCAGTATTCTAAAAGTGTCATTCAATACTAGTAATTTACTTGGTCTCAAAATATTGTATCATCATTTTGAATACTATTTGAATACTGTGTGCAACAATATGATAACAATATTCAGTATACTTGTCCAATAAATTCAACATACTTCATTACACAGTATGCTACCATGCACCCTGTGTGACATGATTGACTGTAATCTCTGTGCAGATAATACTATTGTCTCCTCCCAACAATGCTGATGCGTCGCCGTCATTGATTTCGGACATTTGATCCTGCGCGAGCACAGAAGTGGTGAAATTGGAGCAAAATGTGAGTATGGTCAAGCAATTGTTGCACGATGCTGAGTTCAGAGATCTCGACCCGTTTCCCAAAGATCTCTCTCTCAATCCGAGCAGCGCCAAGATCTGGAACTGGTGGGCAGAGAACGCAGGGCCGGCGTTTACGGAGGATTGGACGACGTAGCAATGGCCGCGTGCGGTCAATGTATCCTGGTCGACATGTCCACTCGAGTTATGGTCCAAATTTCTTTTCTAATGGCCACATTATCACATTATCATCAGTGCTGTGGTTTGTGAAACAGCTCAAGCGCTGAAGCCTCTACCATCGTGCTAGACTGTTTCTGAATCTTTGGTGATGTATCATCAACTTTAAGTCGACAGTTGTTCCTCGAATTCGCTGTAACTCATATCAGGTCGAAAATGTTGAATATATTGCACAGAACGAACGTTCACCAGGCAAGCTGAGTGACTCACAGGCTGTCATACCGATAAAGTTAGGCCCGGGGTCGAGCGCGGGCGTCTATCATCCCCCCTCAACAACTCCTCTCTTTCTCTCAACCTTCATCATCTACCGCCATGGACATCATTCATCATTGCCTGGCCCTCGCTCCTGTTCCATACCTTGCGACAGCTTTTTCAGTCTTCAGATATATCGGGTCCGCGGTCTTGCAAGTCCATGCGAGCAAACTCCAACTGCGCGCCCTTGTCTCCGAGATCGCCCAGCTTCTGCAAACCCTTGACGGTCAATATCGAAATGGTCGACTACGAGAAGACAGAACGGCGGCTCCGTTGGACAACTTGTGCTCGTGAGTGGTTTCTGTACTCAGTTTGAAGCCGATGTATTGCGATGGTTATGCGATCGCTTTTTTATCTCACTGGCACAGCTTACTCCGCGAGGTCTCCGACTTTGTGCAACAGCAAGCCACCTACAACTTCCTTAAATGTCTGTACACAAAGGATCGGAGGATCGCTTTGATCGAAGGGTATCACCGTCGTATCTTAGCGTCTGTTACCGCGTTCCAGGCGAGTTCACCCGGCGTCTGCTATGGAGTATACTTATAGCGCCTTTGTAGATAACATCCTTACTGAACATTCAGGATTGGCAATCGAAACACAATGAAGCACGAGCCAACGACCAGCAACTCTTGTTGGAACGGTTAGGGGAGCTCGAAGCGAATCATGGTAGTTTGATGGAGGCATTGAGTGAATGTCTTTCAATATAATTATGATGTTGCACTTTTTGATTTCTTCGGTTCCTTGGGGGCAGATGTGCAGGAAAACAACATGATGGCGATATTAACTTCGTTGAAAAAACAATCCAACGCACGGTCAACCGGAGACAGAGAGCGACAGTTCTACATTCACAGTTTGGAATACCTCTCAATGACTACTGGTCTCCAGGTGGAGTTGGATAGCTGGACGATCACATGTTTCGACGTCGATTTCGGGCCTATCATAGGCGCTGGCGGGTTGTATGTTTTGTGGTTCCTTTGTCCATGAGTCCAGAGTTACCTAATGGCTCGATAGTGGACAAGTTTTCAAAGGAACGTGGAACAAGACGCCGGTCGCAATAAAGGTATTCAAGACTGATCAAGACATCATTCCCAGTTCTGCGGTGACTACAATTCCCTTTAGTTTTTGTTGGATTTGACATCTATCTCTTGACGTGGATAGGTCATTCGCTATGAGATTGATGTAAGCTCTTCGAATCGACACTCGCTGTGTTCTGATGCCGAGACCTAGACCTGGTCGCGTCTCACACACCCTCACATACTTCGTACGCAAGCCCGCCTGTATCTTTTTTTCGTGTTCTGACTTCTCGTATCTGTAGAATTTCTTGGCGCAAACGTCCTGGATGACAGGCCTGTTGTTGTCATGCCTTACCTTAAGAATGGAAATGCTCGCGATTACGTTCGGCGCCATCCGGATTGTGATCGAGGTGTCATGGTATGCGTCGTTTTAGATGTGTTGCTGAGCATACTCAGACTCGCGCGATTGCAAGCTACGTGACATCTCTCGTGGTTTAGTGTTCCTTCACTCAAAAAAGGTCGTACACGGTGATCTTAAAGCTGTGTGTATGACTGTATCCTCCTGTATAGCTTCGTGCAATCAATTAACACTTTGCAACAGGTGAATGTTCTTATGGACGACAGTGCGCGAGCGGTACTATGCGACTTTGGCCTTTCGCGTGTCAAATCGGACATCACAACCCGCACGGCGAAGCTCAACACATCTCCTTTGGTTGGGAGTCGCAATTGGATGGCGCCAGAACGATTGATGAGAGGAACACTTAGGAAACCCTGCGACATTTATTCGTTCGCTATGACGGCCTATGAGGTGAGTTTGTTTGCTTTATAATCTCAACTCTACCTCACTGGATGATGTAGATATACGCAAACGAGGTCCCTCTTGATCACCTTGGTCACCTCAACTATTCTGAGATGGTTAACCTTGTTGTGCACCAAGACATCCGTCCCGAGAGACCTGACGACGATGATACTGTTCAACTACCCGATCTCGTTTGGGAACTTGTTGAGTGCTGTTGGAAGAAAGACGCTGCGAAAAGGCCCACGGCCCCGGCCATTTGTGACATGTTGTCTCAATTTGTTGATTCTGGCGTAACGTCTACACCCACTCTCTCAGCACAGTCAACGGAAGCACCCCCTCAGTCTGCTGTGAGCTCACCGGAGCCGTCAACTGAATCCCCGTTAAGCATGTCTTCGCAAACTCTATGGTCACCCTCCTATCTTTCGAATCACTGGACAAGTTAACTGTTACCGCTAGCAACTCTCGTGTGTACTTATCTCAATGCTCCTGGATTGTCCCTGACGCGCACTCCGAATATCCGACAGCCACCTCATCTGTGCAATTGCCTGCTTCTACACCGCCATTGGATTCAAAAGCCTATCGAAACTCAGTTCCAATATTTGTACATACCATGACATTGGAGGGCCATGAACAAGCCGTCTGTTCTGTTGCATTCTCCCCCGATGGCAAGCTAATTGCCTCAGGCTCTAATCACAAGATGGTTCGAGTCTGGGGTTCGCAGAAAGGGAAAACCGTATCCGGCCCCTTCAAGCATCACACATTGCCGATTTGCAGTGTTGCATTCTCACGCTGTAGCAAGAAGATTGTTTCTGGTGGCGGCGATGGTAGTCGGGGGGAAATATTTATTGTGCATGCGAACACTGGTGATATTTGTTTCGGCCCTGTCACAGCGCACTCAAGCTATGTCAACTGCGTCTCATTCTCACCTGATGGGGAATGGATTGTATCAGGGTCGTCCGATACATCGGTCCAAGTCTGGAATGCGTCGACGGAGTATAATAAATTGGGCCCATTCAAAGGTCACACTGGCGAAGTCGTATCTGTTGCATTTTCACCCGATGGCAAGAGGATTGCTTCAAGTGGTTGGGACGACTCAATTTTAATCTGGGATGTGGACACGGGTACAGTTCTTTTGGGCCCGTTGACTGGACACACGGATTGTGTCTGGTCTGTGGCATATTCACCCGATGGCAAAAAGCTTCCCTCGGGCTCTGGCGACAAAACCATTCGCATATGGGACGCAGAGAGGGGAAAAGTCATCTCTGGACAATCACACTTCAACGGACACACGTCTCACATTTCATCGGTGGCATTCTCGCCCGATGGTCGGTGGATCGTATCTGGTTGCAATGATGCAATGATACGGGTGTTTGATGTTGAGGAGGGACGTCTGGTGGCAAAGCCTTTCAGAGGACATACTTCTTACATCTGGTCGGTTGCATTCTCTCCTGATGGCAGGAGGATTGTCTCAGGCTCTGTGGACAAGACAATTCGTGTTTACACTCTTCAGTAATGAAAATTGAGGGTTGCACTGAACGACCAGGATCTTCACTGAAGAACAAATTGTTTCAATTCCAAGGCAGTCGGACCACTGGCAGGGCTGTTTCTGTCTTTTTTTATTTTTATTTTTTTTGTCAATTTTATTGTCCTGCAGAGATGTACCCTATGTTGGACATTACAGATAAGGTGGAGAAGCTATGAATGTACTGTTACTATGAGGTTTGCCTGTGAGCTATTTGACCTGTGATTGCAACCATGATGAATTAAGTCCCCCATGGTCCCAGCATATCCCATGCTGTTTTAATCACCTAGCCAATGGTTGCCCGATGGGTGCCGGCGTTTGGGTCTGGTATGTGGGGGTCTGGACCAGTTAAGTGCTTGGCTGTCAAGACAGACATGCACGACAGAGATGGAGCTGTGGAGTGGGGTGGGAGTAGAGAGTGTTGTTGAGTGAGGCAGGGTGTTATGGTGAAGTGGAGTCGTTGTGTGGGTGAAGGAGTTAGGGCGGGGTCAGGGACTTGGACAGCGGGGAGTAGCGGTGTATCGATTGTGTACGGCACTGTACACAGGGTGGGTGGCAGTGATCTTGACATGTTCGAGCAGATTGTTTAGTTTTGTAAAGGAAGATATACGCTGTGGGTTTCTATTCTAATTATCATGAGGGGAGTGGAGGTCACCGAATAGGTCTTTTAGTCGGCCTGTGCATCGCATGAATATGATTAGCTCTTTGATCCCTTTGTGGTGATTTAGGAGATAAGTTAGAGAAGTGGCATGAGTTCTGAGTGCGTTAGTAAGGGCGTGTCGTGGTCTTTGGTAAAGCGGACATTCGAAGAGGAAGTGATGAATGGTTTCTGATGCTTGTTCACATTTGGGGCAGAGGTCGGTATCGGACCTTTTGACCTTGTGTAGGTAGGCATTTAAGGGGAGATGGGCCGTGCGTAACTGTGTGAGTAGACTTGTCTGGGGGCAAGTTGAGTTAGTTATTGTTTTTAAAAATTTGGTGATGGGGAAATCGGGGCCAATATGTGTGAATCGCGCATAACGTGGAGAGCGTATCCAAAGTTCTTTCCATTGTTGTTCCAGTTGTTTGCTGAATGCTTGTTTGAGGGCTGCTATATTGGATGGTAAGGTGCGCCAGCGGAGAGGGGGTGGTAGGGTGTGGGTCGGGCTGGAGAGTCCTCTTGCTGCTCATTTGGCTTCAGTGTCAGCGTGTTCGTTGCCAGTGATGCCGTGGTGACTGGATATCCAGAAGATAGTGATGACGAGGAGGTGGTTGGTGTCAAGGAGCCATTGTGCCACTTTGCGAAAGATGTCTAGCGTATATTGACCCGAGTTAGTATTTTTAGAGTATAAGGCGTGGATGGTGGATTGGCAGTCAATGTAAATGGAGACGTTACAGAGCAGTGTTTCGCTACTTAGGAGATGCAGGGCAAGGACGCCCGCAAGATTCTCTGCTTCAATGTTGTGATGGTCTTTATTCAAGCCGAGGTGCAGGTGGAGGATCTTTGGCTGTGTGTGCCCATTCCTGTAAAGTACTGCCACTGCTCCAACGCCCCCATTGAGGGTGGAGCCATCAGAATAAATTTTTATATCAGCATTGTCGGTGTCATGTTGTCGAATGGAGTCCTCTTTTGAGCCGGCAATGGAGATATGGAGGGCTGGATTTGCATGATGGTGCGGCGGGAGAGGGCGGATGGGTTCGATGCTGTCGGGGTCGATGTGGTAGAGGTGGGTAAGTATGTGGATGGGGACTTGTGTTTGGTGACTAGATGTCTGGCGCAACTCCTTAGTGGTTTGTACAGAGGATGCATGGCTGGGAGAGTCGCCATTCCGAGTATTGATCTGTGGCAGGTTTTGTGCATTAGTATGTCAATGGGAGGTGTACCAGCGTGAAGGTTGAGCAGATTGTTGGGAGTGGATCTTAGGGCTCCCGTTATAGGTATCAGGGCAATTCGCTGGATTTTAGTTAGTTCGCGCATTGCTCTTACCAATCCTCTTTTGTGAGTGCAGTTGAGCAGCTTGTGTGTAGGGGTGTACCAGACATCGGCAGCATAGGTCATTTTTGGTATTGCTACTGCAGTGTAAAGACGTCGCATGAGCTTTCTGGGTATGCCTGACTTGGGGTGCACTAGTCTTCGGAATAGGTGGATCCATTTTGAGGTTTTTGTGATTGCATTTTCTCGTTGTTCGTGCCATCGCAGGTGCTGGTCCATAATGATGCCTAAAAAGTGGTGAGCTTTGGTGGGTTCAATGGTGGTATTGTTAAGTCGGAGGGAGGGTCTGGCGATGCCATTTCGCTGTGAAAAATCAATGAGCACAAATTTAGTGGTTTCGAATTTGGAGTTATGGTCCTTCAACAAAGCATAAGCGCCATCATCTTTGGTCATGAGGTTTTTGATGAGGTTGTTTGTCTCCGTGAAGTCTTTCCCTTCTACGTATAGGGCCACCGTAGATGTGGGTTCGGGGTGGCTTTGGAACAAGAAAGAAGATCCTAACCTGAGGGTGTCAGCATAGAAGTGACAGTGGATAAGTCAGTGTTGGGAGTAGTAGTAAAAAGTGGAAATGGAATGTAAAATGTAAGCCGCCATGTAAAACTGGATAAATAATGATAAATCCGGCGATGAACGGAGTGAAAACAGACAAATAATGAAGAACCCAACAATGCTGACAATGTCGGGTACGGCAGGTCAGGTCGGGTCAGGTTGGAAATGATGAACGAATAAAGGAATAATGATAAAGACAATGAGGTCGACTACGAAAAGCTAAGGGTCTACGAGGACGAGCATTTGAAGTGATTAAAAGATGACTCTGACTATGAGGAAATGGGGACTAAGGGTATCTCTTTTTGTACAGTCGTCAGGGACCATTTTTATAGTACATGTGTGTGTAGTCTACTTTCGGTCATGTCTACTTCGGCCGATGGAAACTACAAAGAAAAGCTGGAATGGGGATGTGAAAAGGGGGGTTGCAATGCGATGAAGACAGGAAAATGGAGGGGAAAAGGAATATCCATGAAAAAGATGTAAAATGTCCTACATATCTCCGAAAGGATGAGGGGATGGGTATATAAGGTAAGTCCAAAGTTGGGAATCGAGTCCAATGAGATCTGTCTCCTATAATTGGAAGTCTGGGGCTTATGAGACTACCGGATTTGGTCCGAAACGGGCTGTGACAAAGCGGCATACGTCAAGTCACATTGGTCACATTGGGTCACGTCACGTCGGGTTGGAATGGGAGTCGTTTGGAAGTGTCGGGTTTGTCTGGATTCATGATATATCGATGATATGGACTCAGAGGGACGTTGAGTCTCTACACCGCATCCTCGACCAATGCCATGGCTAATTCTCGTTTTCCTGTGGTAATTTCTAGTAGGTCAGCATTGTAGAAGAGGTACACAATCATAGAGATGGGGTTGCCTTGGCTGATGCCGTTTCTCAGGAGAATCGGGTCAGATATGTGATCATCAAATGTGAGTCAGGTTGTACAATCCTTTAAGAGATTACCAACGAGGAGTACCAGAGGCTCAGGTATCTTCCATTTTCACATGTTATGGAGTAAGCAATCAGTTACCACATTAGGGAATGCGCCTTCAATGTCTAGGAATAAAACGGCTGCTACCTGTTTGTGACGCCATGCATGTTTAATACGGTGAACTAAGATGTGCATGGAGTCTGTGGTGGTGCAACCTGGTTGCCTGCTGTAGTGATGAGGGGGCAGAAGTTGGTGTTCATCGGCCATATGGGAAATAGTTTCTGAGATGATGGACGTTAGTACTTTAGGGAGCATGTTTAGTAATACTATGGGATGGTAGGCCTTGGGTATGTCATATCTGGGTTTGCCCAGTTTGTGGAGTGTGCAGGTGGTGGAGTCCTTCCAGGGGCTGTGATAGATGTTCAGCGTCAGTATGGCATTAAATATGAGGTAAGTGCAGTTGAGGATGAGGTTTAGGGATTCCTTGAGAACAATATTAGGGATACCGTCTGGCCCAGGGGCTTTGTAGGGGAGGGTCTTGACGATATGTTTGGCGATTGTTTCCTTGGAGATGTTGGTGGTGAAGGGTATGCAATCTGGATAGACGAAGTTGGGGGGGACCAAGGAGCATTCCGGTGGAGGTGGGAAGAAGGAGTTAGCAATTGCTCTGCTCTTGGCTTCATTCAAAGTCACGTATGTTTTGTTTCCATCTGGGTGGGTTATCACTAGAGTGGGGATGGATGTTTTTCCTCCGTCTCTTTTGGGGTTGTCACTGATCAGGTTGGAGGCGTATTTGTTGATTGTCCATAAGTCGTGATCACTCGCATCCTCGAGAAATGATGCCCAGTGTGTCTCTTTTGCTTTGAGTATTTCATTTCCATAAAGGTTGCGTGCTGCTCTGTGTTCTTCGTGGCTGGGGTGAGCAGCGTCCATGCGGTGTTTATAGGAGGCACGACTTAGCCTGTTTTTACTGTGTTTTAGTTCATTGAGGTGGGGTGACCACCAGCATTTCAAATGAGGGCAGGGAGAGGTAAGAGGGATTGTCGCAGTGATTGCCTGTTGTAAGGTTGTCGTCAATGTGATAATAGCCTCGTCGGGTTGTTGTTGGGATGTGATGAGTGTGGGTGGGGGTAGTTGTCATAGTCAGGCGTCTTTTTGATCTCTAAAGGTGTCCCAATTAGTGTTGTGGAAGTTGCGTGAGGGCTTGTCGATTCGGGCCCTGGTGGGGAAGGCAATGGATGTGTGTATTGGTAGGTGATCAGTGCCAGTTGGGCGAAGGTTCGGTATGGTGTTACAGGTTAGTATAAGGTCACTGGTTTTTGATGTGCAAAAGATGTTGTCAGTTCTAGTCCAGTTTTTAGTTACCATGGATTCGAGAGTGGGGAGGCCCTTGGGAAGAGACATGTCCATGTCGCAGTCGGCTAGGGTTTCAATGAGGAGTGTGGCTAATGATAGAGCATTAGCAGTGAAGAGGTGATGATTACGTTCTTCGTCCCAGAGGGGGTGGTGTCTGTTGGAGTCACCGCACCACAACATGTGGTCGGTTTCTTGGTGACTCAGGTTCGCCATGTTGTTTCTGACAAAGTGCCAGAGGATGTTGAGGGTGTCGGAGTGATTGCAGTCATTATAGATGTTGAATATGGAGAAGTTTCCTGTGGGACCTTTTACACGAATGGCTGTGAGATTGTTGGTGCCGTGGATCTTGATTTGCTCCCGGTTGTTGGTATTGAGTCTGACATTGACTAAAATAACTGATCGGACTGCAGCCGCGGATGTGAAGCGATCGGTGGGGTATATGACCCTCCAGTTGTGAGTTGCTTTCATGTTGCCGTAATAATCGAAGTAGGGTTCCTGTAAGAGAAGGATGTCGCATTTTGTGTGTGTGAGTGAGTTGATGAGATCCCAGTGTGCTTTTGCGGACTTGTTGAGATTTATTTGCCAAACGCTAAAATGCATCAGCTGCATGTTCAGTTGTTCAGGCATCGGTCAAGGGGCCTGAGGGGTGAGTACTGCTAGTTGCGATGGATCCAGATGAGGCAGGAGGGTGGGGCAGGGGAGGTGGGGCGATAGAGAATGGGGCAGGCTCGTCTGTCGAACTACGGGTAGTTGAGAGGGGGACATCTTGACATGGGCATTGTCTTTCAAATGTGAGGGTGGTCTGTCTAGTTTGCTGGCTGGAAGACGTAGTGCTGCCAAAGTTCAGTTCAGAACCGATCTGAACCCGGTTCGAACTCCAAACTGAACCAGAAGTTCGGTTCAGTCCATCACCTTGGGCTGAACTGAACCCCGGGTCCAGTTCGGGGTTCAGGCAACCCCCAGGTTGTCTGAACAGTTCACGAGCGGTTCAGAACTGCTGAACCAATGTCCGCAGGCATGTATATTTTGCTCACATGAAAGTTGTACTCACATGCTGATTTCGGCAAATTTGCGTTTTTAGTCACCAAAGTTTAGTCTCAGCCATGACAACACCCTGACAAATCACCACAAGAGTGACCCTCGAACGTAAGCATTTGAGGTAAATCGGTAAGTCTTTTACTTTTATTATCATTTGTTTTAAGTCAATGACATGGTTTGCTCTCAACCACCAACAGCAACAGCGACAACAACAACAACAACGGCAACAACAACAATGGACAACGATGGGACATGGGGAGAAGGGCAGCAGGGGGGTGGTGCACCCACCCCCCATTGCAGTAGGTATAGTGTTGCCGTAGTTTGGTTCCGAACCTAGCTGAACCCAGTTCAGGGTTTCGAGGCTGGCCGGATTTCCTGAACGGCTCCAAACTGCATCCAAACCGTGAACACAGATATTTTTAAAGTATTTATTTCATTTGTTTTTCATATTTCTTTACTTACTTTTTTGAGTTAAATGGTATCATGTGACCATTACATGAAGGTTTCTTCACCAACAACAACAACGCAAGGCCAATGAACGCGACACAATGTCACGTTCATGGACACAGGTAAGTCTCATCATTTATCTTAACTTTACTAATATTATCTGTTACAGGAAACTCGACTGCGACCACATCGCAAGCACACCACCACGGCACAAAATGGATCCCAACACCAACGCAATGCCAATGGATGCGGGACAGCCGCAACACCACCACCACCACCACCACCACCACCACCAGCGGTGGCAACGGCAATGGCAACGTCAACGTCAACAACAACAATGGCAATGGCAACGGCAACAACGACAATGGCAATGGCCAGCAGCAGCAGCAGCACCGGCAACAGCAGCAGCACCGGCAACAGCAGCAATGCCGGCAGCAGCAGCCGTGGCAGCAACACCACCCACAGGACAGCCACAACATCACCACCACCACCATCAGCGGCGGCAACAGCAACAGCAACAGCAGCAGCAGCAGCAGCACTGGCAGCAACTGCAACAGCAGCAGAGCAACGCTGGCAATGCCAGGCAGGGACCACGGGACAAGACCCCCCATCCCTCCACATCCCTTGGGGACACCAGAGGACTCCCCCACACCCATCTACCTTGCGATATGCAGTGCCATATCTATTGATATGTGCCTGCCATTCGCAAGGAGAACAGAGCTCATGGGAGCCCACCTCGGTCTGGGTTTCAGACCGCATCTGAACCCAGACCGAACGTGGCGAGATGGTTCGACACCATCTGGGTCTAGGTTTGGCCATGCACCAAACCGGACCTGAAGTTCAGTTCGTGGTTCCACCAAAAAGGGTCAGAACCGGACCAAACTGAACTTTGGCAACACTAAGTAGGAATGTTTTTTTTTCTTTCTTTTTCTTAGCTACTAATTAAACAAACGATGATGAGAGCAGTACCAACAACACAAAACACCACACACCCGACAAGGATGACAGGCGGTGAGGACAAGGGTGACAATGGCGGCCACCACCACCACTATGACAACGACAACCCATGGCCATCCAAATACAACAACAACAACAACATCAACATCAACAATGACCACCACAATGACCACAGCGACCATGACCATGACCACGACCACTAGCACAACCACGACCACTAGCACGAACACAACCATGACCATGACCATGACCACAAGCGCAAGCACGACCATGACGAAGGCTACCACCAACGTACCTCACGGATGCACACCGCCCCGTCAATTGACGTCGGTGCTGCAACCGCGAGGTAGCCAGGAGGATGGTGGTGTGCCCAACACCACCCAGTCACGGCTGAGGACCTGTGGATTAACCCCCGCAAACCTGTACCCATGGCAATGGGTATGGGTATGGGTACGGGTTGTAGAAAAAACCCGCGATAGATTAGATAGCTACAATATATTGTGATTGTTTTTGGTAAAATGTGTGATAATACTAAAATTAAGTGTCTGAACGTTCATGAACTTGGTTCAGGCTCTGAAAAAAAAATCCAAACGGTTCACAGCAGTTCAGGTTCAGTTCACATAAAATCCTGAACTGAACCCGGAGTTTAGTTCAGAGTTCAGCCAAAATGGGTCTGAACTGGACTGAACTGAACTTCGGTAGCACTAGGAAGATAAGTGATTAGGGGGAGGCCGCAGGGGTTGGTCAAAGATGGAGAGGGGTGGTGAATAGTGTCAGGATGCCGGTGATAGGGGGGGAAGCGGGTAGGGGGATCTTTGTCTGTTGGTGTTGGTTGGGCAGTGGTAGTGTTGGGGAAGTTCGGTCTCAGACCGACCCAAACCCGATTTAGACCGAACCGAAACCGCCGGTTTCGGTTTCGGTTTGGGAATTTCTAGCGGAGACCGAACCATTCGGTCTCGGTTTGGGAGATTTGGCCGTGGGCCGAAACGGTTTCAAACTCAGTTTGAACCGCAAACCGACAGTCTCAAGTCGGTTACTTGGCTGACTTCGAAAGTCACCCAAAGTCACCAACCCCCACCAACAACACCCCTGATGTACGCCAAACGAGGACGATGGAGCACCCGAGGTTGACAAAACGGGCGGCGGGGTACTCCCTGCTGCCCGCATATGTTTTTATTTATTTATTTATTCGAACTTACAGCTGTTTGCATAAACATGCGGAACTGAGAAAAAAGTCAAATGTGGCGCAGCGACTGCCGAGTCACGGCTCCCTGTCTGAGCTTGAACTTGGCTTCAACATTACAACTACATGCCCCCCCACACCGTCTCCAAAGGCATCAAGGCTCGTATTCCTGTCCTCTACCAACGCGGCTACCGAGTTCCAGAAATATGTGATATTCTTGGCATTCGCAAGTCACTCGTCTACCAGACTTTGCAGTATCAACGAGAATATGGCCTCACCCACAATCCCTCTGCCCAACCAACAGCACATCGCCGCCTTCTTACGCCCCTTGATATCACCTTCATTCGTTTACTCCTTGCCCATTGCCACACCCTATACCTCGACGAGCTCCAACAAGAACTTCTGGCCGAGCGTAACATACATGTATCACTTTCAACTCTCATGCGAACTCTCCGCCGACTCCACTTCTCGAACAAACGTGTATCAGTCCAAGCACTTGAAAGAAATGATATCCAGCGCGCAATCTTCATGAATCGCATCGGGGAAGCCGTCCCTGACCCATTGATGTTGATGTTTACGGACGAGAGTGCGATGAACGATCGCACGCATCACAGGCGATATGGCTGGTCGATTGTTGGAGCTCGGTGTGTGCAGCGGCAGGCGTTTGTGCGTGGAAAACGATATTCTATCCTACCTGTACTCACCCTTGACGGCATCATTGCCTATGATGTTATCGAAGGCTCCATCACCGGTGAGCGGTTTGTCAAATTCCTTCGGGAGATGATTGTAAGTGTTTCTCATCAGTGAATCAGTTGTGTTTTGACCTTTTCACCAGATACCTCTCACCAATCCATATCCAGGACCACGGAGCGTCCTTGTTCTCGACAACTGTAATATCCATCACGCGGAAGATGTCAGGGAACTCGTGGAGACTCAAGCACGTAAGTCATATCCTGTGCACTCCATACAACATTATATTGACCTACAGTTTAGATTGCCGGATCGTCTATCTACCCCCATACTCCCCCGACTACAATCCTATCGAACTCGCCTTCTCTTCCATCAAAGCATACTTGCGCCGTCATACCCATGACCAGGGCTTATTCACCATTGTTCATGCAATGGAGACTATAACACCGGAGAAGGCAGCGGGGTGGTTTCGTTCATCAGGTTACATGTGACGAAGTGTTTTTTTAGCCTTATTATGTATTGGCAATGCAATCAGACTGGTGCCCAGGGGGCCAAAATTTTTATTGGACATTGAACAATGAGTGCTGTGCTACGTAAAGTAATTATGACCAAGTGGGATCTTCTTCAACAAGCCTCGGCGGCGCATGGAATCCTGGTGGGACAGGGACTAAACTCTTGAGCTCATCGCTGTAGTATGATGTTCGGCGGTCGTCTGCCGTATGCTCCCCCTTGGTCATTGTGGGTCCAAACCACGAAGCAAGCCCACCATCATCCCAAGCAATCTCATATCGGATGTCCTTGTTAGAGGTGGGGGATTGGGAAGGACGACGGCCAGGTGAATGACGACGGCTGCCAGCAGACTGGGTGTTAGTTTTCCTGCGCTTCCGTTCCTGTTTCCAGCGTGAGCAGCCGGCAATCAAGCGCATCGCCTCCCCTTTTGACATGCCATATGCTGTAAGATCCGCGACAGTGAGTGCCCCGATGATATCAGGGCCATAATCGTCATCATGAAGGTTTGCTTCGTAGTCGCATGCCATTCGCACTCCAAGGCTATCCCGTGCATAAACTAAATAGTTGTGGAGATCGGTGGATGCCGGCATGATTGGCGAGGAGATGGGAGATGAACTGAATGTGCATTTGCGTTTGGGAGTGGAGAGTACATCGGTTTTAGACGCCAGCGCGCCCACAACAGTGGTCATCATCTGTGTGAATAAGGCCATTTGATTGCCTTCGCTAGCGGCTTGATTCGAGGCTGTGTCTCCGTTGGTTTGTCGGGAAGGTAACAAAGATTTTTGGCGATTCGCTGGATCAAATGCTGCGGTATGGGGTGGGGCATTGATTGTAGCTTGACCCTCGTGCTTCATGGAGATTAGCCTTGTTCTGCTACAAGCAATACAAACAAAGAACGTACCAGAGTGATAGCCCATTGGTGCATCCGGAAAGGTGTTAGTGCGAGCTCCGAGTTGTCCTCGCAAATGTAGATGTAGTGTCCCGGGTTGTTGTCACTGCCGTACTTCTTTTCGAGCATGCTGCGGAATCGCGCTAGTGCAATCTCGAGAGATGTTGCCCCATCTGGTATAGTAGCAGGGTCCTGGATTTCAATACTGTCGTTTTCAACAACAACATCGGGCTGTGTGACTTGGGCATTAGCATGATTGAGAGAATTATAGAGTTCTGTACAGACGTCAATTGGGCACCTCTTTTTTACATCGTCGATGTCTATGATGATGTTGACCTTCCGATACTGATTCTCATTGATCTTGGACACGAGCTCCTTGTACTCAGACTCCCTTTCCACATCCAACGCGTTGTCATGACCCCAAGTGTTTTTGGGTGTAATGTCATGGGTTTACCATCGGACCATGGACTTAGATATTTAAGTGCAACACTATGGATGCACACCTACACTCATTAGTACCCATTCTATGCCTTTCCACATTACGCATGCTAGTGAACAGACACAAATAGCATATATGCTTACCTTTATATCATTTATTATGGCTTCACTAGTAATGCCCAGACCTAGCCGTTTATGTATGGTGCACAGAGGCACATCCCCCACTCATTAGTATTTATTATATATTTCTCTGTATTGCGCGTGCAAGGAGACAAGCCCAACTAGCATTGTTACCTATATTAGCAGTAATGGATTGATTACAAATCTTGTTTACTTGTATTGATCAAAAGCGGCTCAGCTAGATAATGGGAAATGATTAGATAAGATGTGAACAAGAGGATGATAAGATAATGATAAGATAGGATGCATCAGAGAGTGATTGTGATATTCTGCTTACATAAAGACAATGGTCTATTGTTCTGAGCAGTCTATTGTTCTAAACAGTCCAAATGGAGATAGAGCCCATTGTTCACAGCCTCTTTGATGCCATCCATTGTTCTCATGACTCAGTCCTATTGTTCTCACTTTCCCATTGTTCTCAGTCCCCCATTGTTCTCCAACAGTATAAATAGGGCCCCCAAATTCCAGTAGTCAGTAGGATTTCCCCCCTCACCACTCAGTAGTCACTCTCAGTTGGGTTCACACAGTGTGATCCCCCATTCTCTTAGTACTAGTAGTTACTCATTGTAGTAGCTAGTGCTTGCAATCCAGTCTAGTTCACTCTTATTCTATCATTCTCTGAGTTCCCCTTGTCATCAAGGAGAATTCACCCAGTTCACTCAGTTCAATCAATTCATTAGTCAGCATTAGTCAGCTAGATACATTTCTAAGGTTAAGGTTTCATCCTAAATAGATACACTTCTAAGGTTAAAGTTTCATCCTAAACAAAACAGAGTATTCAAAAGGTATTAAAGATATCCCTGAACTAGTAGCCAATGTGCGTTTGAAGCTTCGGATTTAAGTCAGATATTATAATACCCAGAGATACTCTTGATTGAATAGGCCCTGTAGCCAAAACTGTCCATATTCAACTGGTGAATATTGTTATCAGTATTCATTAGTTCATATTTTTATATTCTAGTAGTGAATATTAGTATTTTCAGTACATCACACACCCAATTGCTATTCATACCTACTCAAAGTCTCAATTCTTAATTGAAGAGACCTCACTATTACATTCTATTGATTCATATAGTACATATACCCACAAACCCCTTCCTGATAGGTTATTTAGATATTAAAAACCCACGAACAACAAGAAGATACCTGAACAAAGTCAACTCCGGTAATTCTTGGTGAAACAAACATTCACATAACAAAATTGGAGCCCACCGCGAGGGTTTTAAATTTAAATAACCCAAGCATTTCTATACCTCTAATACACAATGTCCACAAGCACCAGTGCTCGTACCCCAGACATGATGCCCCTACTAGGGCAGAAGTCTGCCCCAGCTAAATTCAAAGGAAGCTATGAAGAAGTCAAGAGATTCTTAAGGCATTACAATCAAATGTGCAAATCCTATGCTGTTTCTGATAAAGAGAAATGTGAAAGGATTGTAGATTACTGCTCCACCAAAGTAGTCAAGCTCATTGAAGCCCTGGAGAGTTACATATCCCAGGACTGGAATACTCTTGAGAAAGATATTACTCGCTACTTTGATGCTGCCCTAAAGGAAACAAGATACATTGTTAGAGATCTCATGACCCTTGCACGCATTTGGAAACTTAAGCAGATCAGAACTCTCACCAAATGGAAGCAATATGAACGCAGGTTCATTACTATTGCAGGATGGTTAGAGAGCAAGAAGAAGATCTCTGCAGATGAAAAGGCTGCATACTTCTGGCATGGAATCAACAAGAACCTCAGACATATCATTGAGACACGTCTCAACACTGGATCAACACCTTTAGATGTCACATCTCCATTCCCTATGAAAGATGTCATTAAGGTTGCAGAAACTCTATTTGAAAGGAATAGGTTTGACATGAATCTAGCAGATTCAGATTCAGATATACCAGGAAGACTAGACAACTCTGTTTCAGAAGACTCTGATACAGATGATTCATCAGAGTATGATACAGATAGTGACTATGAAGCCTGCATCAAGAGAAAGAAAGCTAGCAAGAAGAAGAAGGCATTCAAATCCAAGGCATATGATTCAGATGATGAACTATTTAAGAAGACAGTAAGGAAAGAAACTGAGAAGAAAGATAATGGCAGGAAGGGGATAGACAGGAAGTCTACCTCCACATCATCATCACACCAGAATGAAGTAGAGTCTTTAATCAAGCAAATGGGAAAGCTTTCTTTGGATGATATTAAGTATGGACTAGCATACTATAGAGCCTTGAAGCTAGATCCAGACATTGCTCACTGTATTAGCCCACCTGAGTTGAAACAACCTCAGCAAAAGCAAGCACAGTCACAGCAAACACAAAGACCTCCCTTCAAAATCTCAGCTGCCAATAGTGTTGGCCTTCCACCAAACCCTTCTACTAGTTCGTTTACCCCTACCAATTCGTTTACTCCTTCCAATGAACAAAGAGGACCCATGACCTGCTATGGTTGTGGAGGACAAGGACATGGAATGCAAACATGTTTCCAAATAAATGAATTACTCAAGACAGGCAAGATAACCAAGGATGGTCTTGGAAGGATTGTTTATCCAGATGGCTCAATAATTCGCAGAAATATGGGTGAGACATTTGTACAAGCAATTGATAGACATGTAGCTGAAAAGGCCAGCAATGTCCAGTCACACTTCTATGTATTACAAGATCAATTCTCTGATTACTATCAATCTGATGCTGAAGAAGATTTTGAAGCATATACTATACCTACAATCAAGGAAGAAGAAATACAAATCCTGCCTGCAGTCAGAGGACCACAGAAAATTGGTGCAGCAAGGAAGGAAGTATTAGATGGAGTATATCCTCCCACAGGTATTAAGGCCAAAGGAAAAGAGAATATAAGGCCTAATACAGTACTGCCACCCATTCCTAAAGGCCCAGTCAAACCCGGCCCTCTTTCAGCACAGAAGCAAGCTCAAGCACATGTACCCGCACCATTACCTTTTGCTCTCAAGAAGACAAACCCATTCCATCCTACAGAAGATCTGCATACAAAACAACCTGTTCCAATGGATATAAGAGCCCCAATACATATTCCTTCAGACACAGATTCAGATGTGGAGATGATAGATCCTTCTCCAACAAAGCCAGCCAAGACTCATATACAAGGACACAAGGCAAACATAGATAAGAACAAGATCATGGCTGAAAGACATAATGCCATAACTCGTCCAAAGCCCACTCCCAGACAATCTGAAATTTCAGTCAATATTGGAGAAACTCAAGTTGTCAATCAAATCCTTGACACACCAGTTACCCTGCGCGTTCGTGAAGTATTAGCTTCTTCCAAGGAATTATCTGAGCAATTAACAGACATGATCAAGAGAAAGAATGCAAAGGTATCTGCCATTGCAAGCTCATTCATAACCAAGGATCGTGGAGTGTTAATCAGGCTTCAGATGGAATGTGATAGAAGACCTATTGAAGCCATCATTGACACTGGATCCCAGTTAAATGTGATTAGTAAAAAAGTCTGGAAAGAAATTATCCAAAGACCTATGGATGTAGGAAAAATTCTCACAATGAATGATGCTAATGGAGGCGAAGGAACATTAAAAGGATTGGTCTCAGAAGTTCCATTGACTTGTGGTGGTGTCCTTACCTATGCCAATCTTTACATAGGAGAGACAGTGCCATTTGATTTATTACTTGGAAGACCATGGCAAAGAGGCAACTATGTTTCTATTGATGAAAGAATAGATGGTACATATTTAGTATTCAAGAATCCTGAAG
Organism: Hygrocybe punicea; assembly: GCA_963556145.1. NCBI lineage: Eukaryota > Fungi > Basidiomycota > Agaricomycetes > Agaricales > Hygrophoraceae > Hygrocybe > Hygrocybe punicea. Next base: position 6,911,624 of record OY744465.1, on the reverse strand, counting down.
ATTTGACAAACAGATTTGAACTAATGGTCACACCAAGCCATTCTCAAGTTAATCACATCAGAGGAGCTACTACTGCCCATGCCTCAACATCCTATTTATGCACGTTACCTATGGAACTTGAAGAAACCACTACAATTCCTTTAACTAAGTCTTATGAACAAAATAAGGCATTAGTCCGCTATAATCCGCAATTTCAAACTCCGCTTAAACCGAATTATTTTACCGAAATGATTACATGCTTACAGGATAAGTCTTATTTGGATAAGGATAAGTCTGAAGTAAAAGGAGATAAAAGTATCTCATGCTTCAATATCCCCAAAAATGCATATGATGGCTCGAAACTTTTTGCATTGTCCATAGCCCATTGTGATGACATGAACAATGAAGAATCTGAATTTTCTAAAAGGAGAAAGATAAGAAATGGATTTTCACACCAGGGAAATTTAGATAGGAATTGCTATAAAAACTCTGAAGAAATGGGAGAGACAGTAGCCATGTCTGCTGCACAAACCCCCCAGATCCCACCTTTTATGATCAATAACCACCCTCTTCCTCTCCCTGTAGAAGGGATCCACTCCAATGGTCATCCAGATGCTGGCCGACTTATCACTTCCTTTTTGGGAAATTCCCTTGATTACCAATCTCCCCATTTAAGTAAATTTTTGATTGCTGCCACTGTAGGATATAGGCTTTCTCCGGGGATTGATTCCCTTGGTGTTCCTTTTGAGCACGGAATTTTATTAAATGCTTCTCTAGCTACAATAAATTCTCCAAGTGTCCCCCCCTCTTTAAGGATGGGACATTTAGTTTTTCAATTTTACCCATTTGCTAACCCTTCTACTGAGGAGAACTTTTCTCCTCCCCCTGTCCCTCCTCCTTACATAGAGGACTTTTATTCTTTCCCAGTGACCACTCGTGACCCTCGCACGCGCCCCGGCGACATTATTCCGCCCTTAGAACCGCCCCGTAACCCCATTAACTTACCGGTCACGCGGATTCCCACGGTTGGCTCTTCTGTCCCCACTATCACGCTCACTGGCGAGGACGACCGCGAATCGTTGTTGACCAACGACGAGGCGCGCGGTTGGAGCCCAATCGAAGGCTGGGAATGGGACTACGAGGTGGGAAAGATCCCGCTTCATCTGTTCACTGACAAACGACTTCCACTACAGTACACGGAGCGTGGCCGTAGACGCCCCTCCCTGACTACTACCATGCCTCCGGAAAATACTTCGACCCTCGCAGATGGTACCACGGACCTTTCCGCGACCACGGACAGCAATTTCTTTCATTTCCGGGGATCCGAAGTCCACTCAACGGCCCCCACCAATGACATTCACCATTCCGCCCTCGACATCAGCCGCGACCTGTTCGAACATACAGATCGTGACGGATACGAGGCAGGTGATGAAGGGGAAGTAGAATGGCCAGGTTGCACGGTGTGTACTAGGCACCCCGCTCACGAAAAATGCCCGGATTTTACCTCACTCACGAAAAAGCCTTCTTTTGACGATTATACGGCCCCGGCGGCCACCGTTCAGCTCGCAATACGCACGGAACCCATGAACGGCCACAACGCCATCCCTGATAGTGACCTCCTCGACGTTATTATCCCCACTTCTCCGCGCGCGCCGTTAGTTGCATCCCTCCTCGAATCCACTAACTATATACCGGCAAATCATGAACGTAGCGCCCCGGCGGCGCTCGTTTATGACCACGGACTCCCACCTGGTCTCAATATGCCGCTTGATGCCCATTTACGCGACACTTCGCCCGGTCTCATCAATCACTACCCCACTTCCGCGAAAACCCCTGAATTTGTTTTCCCTGCTGATGACGACTGGGACTGGCCCGTCGGCCAGGTCAGATATATCAACCCCGTCGTGCTCGAACCGCCCCGCATGCTTTACAACCACGCAGAGGTAAATTACGCATTTCCACCCCCTCCTCATGCCGAATTGGGACGCGAGCCGATTTCCCGGCCCCCCAGCGATCCGGACCTCTTATCAGACGTCTCCAACCATGCCACCCCTGGTTCCGATGTAGGAAACATTTGGTTCCCTGCTACTTCTTATTTGCCTACTCCCCCTTTTACCCCCTTTAATAGTAGTGAAAATTTTGTACCTTTAGTCTCTAGCTCCCCTTCCATGTCTTTTGATGATCTATATGGTGATTTAGAATATTCTCCTAAGTCTCCTATCTTTGAGGAAATTTTGCCAGATTTAAATAATAATAGTGATAATTATTTATATTCTTCAAATAAATACATAGATATTAAAAATACTTCTATGTCTGTAGATTCTCAATCATCTTCTTCTGTTTATTCTGGGAGTGACTCTGAAAATAAGGCTGTCAAGATCCTAAGCCCCAAACCAGATCCACTCACCATCATTATTCCTCATACCACTTCCATAAATTCATCTCTACCTCAGCCTTATCAGGAACCTGGATCTAGGACTAGACCTATCAGTGTGTCCTCTTCTGAGGACATTAATTCATCTTCTGATGAATCCATGGACACAGACTCAGATGAAGAATTAGAATGGTTCGCTTGGACTAGGTCTGATTCCCCAGATTCAGAAGCAATAACAGAATTTAATTCAGACCTCAGTCAGGCCATTGAAGAAGCCCAGCAGCCGCTCGATTCCCCTCCAGGCTTGATATCGCTTTCGCCTACACCACCCCCACTTGAAGATATACCTTTGTTACAATTGCCACCTGTCTCAGACAATACTTGGTCCTTGCCAGAGGGTGAGGAAATCAATACCCCCTCTGATGAATATGCCAGACTTCCATTTGATCGTGCCAATGCCTTAAATGCAGGAGAACGCATTTCGCCCTTATTTCCCTCCAAGGATCCCAGATCCCCATTTAGTGTCAGATCAGGCCCATTATATCCAGAATCCAATCTACTCACTCAGCTTCGCATGGAAGCACCTCCTATTCGCCCTCAATCACCCATTCAAGTGTATTCCTTCACCATCTCCAATGCTGGCTCCTCTCATCAGGACTTAGCTGCTGCAAGAATCTTAACAGCTGAGCCAGACCACATGTCTACATTTGATGTTCACATCAGTTTCCTCAAAGCTATTAGAGGATCCTTGGTTGAAGGCATTCGCAGAATTGGATTCAAGCTAGCCACCCCTGACTGGAGGGCCCTCATCAATGAAAGGCCTTCAAATGACCCCGTCCGCTATTATTTCAACCACAAGTGTTTACTATTTCGGTTTCTGGAAGAAGGAGTTTCTGAAGGACTACCTGAACCTGCAACAGAGCATTTTAGGCCCCTTCACTTCACAGAGTCAAACCCTCTCCTTGAAGAAGAAGAAATCACCTTCCTCAAAAATTCCTCTATCATCTTTCGCTCCAATCGCCGCATGTTACTCTCTGATGCTATCAATGCAGTCTTGGATATGCGCTTTCGCCGCCCTGAAGCAGTGGCAGATTTGCTTAAGGAAGGATATTTTGATCCTCCCAAATATCACAAGTCCACAATTACTTAGTGATTTGTTTACTCTTGCAACAATATTTTTGCCCCTATGTCAAACCTCTCTTCTTTATATCTGTCTGTACTACATTTTATTACTTGATGTGATAGTGTACAAGTTTATATTTTCAAAGACTATTCAGGATTTGACATCCTTAGCCAGCCCTAGTATACCTGTGTACAAACAAACTGAACTGACAAATATAACTTCTGTCAGACTGTATGAAGAGGACCCTCAAAATTCTAAGCATGAAGATAAGCCACTAGAACAATTCAGTGTATACTATGAGACTATTAAGGATAGCCAAGAAACAACTATGCCTATTTTAGTCTACCCAGAAGATGAAGACAATCAAGATTACAATCTTAATGAAGTACCAAATAAGCAAGAAAGTGCCTCAGAAGAAGCAGACTATTACTACATTATAGGAGAAGGAACCTTAATATGTGAAGAAGGAGACATTCTCATATTCCCTTGTGAAGAAACAGATAGTCAAGGATATCCATTAACACTTACAGCTTACAAAAGAGTGGACAAGAAAATAAATCCTGTCCCTGGAACCTTTCCAGAAGATGCACGTGTTACAAGGAAATTTCCCTATGACCCTCTTTCCACATTACCACCACTTCCTATGATACCACCAGACTTCATACCTACAGAGAAGCTTACATCTGAACGTCTGAAGATACTCAAGATAAACAATGATGGATTTCTTTGGCCAGAAGAAGAAAAATTATTTACTCACCTCTTGTCACTTAACCAAGATGCTATTGGCTTTGAAGATACTGAAAGAGGCACACTTAAGGAATCTTACTTTTCACCATACATCATCCCTACTGTCCCACATGTACCCTGGGCATTTCGAAATATTCCTATACCACCAGGACTTAGAGAAAAAGTCATGGATGTTTTGAAGAGAAAAATAGATGCTGGTGTATATGAACCAAGTCAATCCTCTTATAGGTCAAGATGGTTTTGTGTAAGCAAGAAGGATGGAAAACTTCGTATAGTCCATGATTTGCAACCTCTCAATGCAGTTACAATACGTGATGCAGGCCTTCCTCCAATACTAGATGAATTTGTAGAACCTTTCGCTGGTCGCCAATGCTATACAGTCTTCGATTTACTATGGGGATTTGATGCTAGGAAAGTACATCCTACATCTCGTGACCTCACTGCATTCATGACACCACTGGGATTACTTCGTCTCACATCACTTCCCACTGGATTCACAAATTCACCTGCAGAATTCCAACGTTGTATGTGCTTCATCCTTCAAGATGAAATCCCTCATACTGCAAATAGCTTCATTGATGATTTACCTATAAAAGGACCTTCATCCATTTATCCTGATCAAGACGGAAGACCAGAAGTTTTACTAGAAAATCCAGGAATCAGAAGGTTTATTTGGGAGCACGCTCAAGATGTACATCGCATTATGCATCGCCTTGCTTGTGCAGGAATGACAATATCAGCTAAGAAGACACAACTTTGCCGCTCAAGTGTCGTGATCGTAGGACAGAAATGCACTCCGGAAGGACGTTGTCCTGATGATAGTAGAGTACAAAAGGTTTTGGACTGGCCCCCACTCAAGACTCCCAAGGATGTTAGAGGCTTCCTAGGTCTCTGTGGAACAGTTCGCATTTGGATAGAAAATTATTCTGCACTAGCCAAGCCACTAGCAGAGTTATTCCATAAAGGAGCAGAGTTTATATGGGATGAAAGAAGACAAGCAGCTTTCCAGGCATTGAAAGAAAAGGTTTCTTCAGCACCTGCACTCCGCTCTATTGATTATACATCAGATAGACCCACATATTTATCAGTAGACAGTAGCCATATTGCTGCCGGTTTTATTTTATCACAAGAAGATGAAAATGGAAATCGTCGCCCTGCTAGATATGGTTCAATACCAATGAGTGAAAGAGAATCCAGATATTCACAGCCAAAACTGGAGTTATATGGACTATACCGCGCGTTACGCCACTGGAGACTGTATTTAATAGGAATAAAGAATTTACATATAGAGGTAGATGCCAAGTTTATAAAAGGCATGCTCAATGAACCGGATTTACAACCTAATGCAGCCATAAACAGATGGATTCAAGGAATTTTATTATTTGACTTCAAACTTATTCATGTACCTGCAACCCAGTTTAGGGGACCAGATGCACTTTCTCGCAGAGAACTTGCAGATAATGAAGAAATTGAAAAGCATGATGATTCATGGCTAGATGATATTGCCTTGCTTGTTCATGTTCCTGATCCACATGAAATAAGAAAATTTAGCTTCACTGTCCCTACCAAATTGCCATACAAGGCCATCACACTCCCTTCAAATAATGAAATTAAATTACAACAGGACAAGATACTCATTCAAGTAAAACATTTTTTATCCACATTGGAAATGCCTTCAACAGATACCTTGCAGGCAAGAAGAAGATTTCTGAAGAAAACTGGACAATTTTATTTAAAAGATGATAAACTGTTTAGAAGAAATGGCCAGAAAATGCCTTCATTAGTGATTATGAATGCAAAGAAAAGAATCGCCATTCTCACTCAAGCTCATGAAAACTTAGGTCATAAAGGAGAACAAGCTGTGTTTGACTTAGTCAAACTTCGATTTTTTTGGCCTCATCTCAGAGCAGATGTCCATTACCACATTTCATCATGTCATCAGTGTCAAGTTAGGAGCTTGAAGAAAATCGAAATTTCCCCTACAATTTCTACCCCTACAGCAATTTTTCAAAAGGTATACATTGATGTAATGTTTATGCCACCTTCAGGAGGCTACCATTTCATTGTAGCAGCACGTGATGATTTATCAGGAGCAACTGAAGTAAAAGCTCTAAGATCAAACAATTCACACAACTTAGCAAAATTCTTCTGGGAACAGATCTATTGTCGCTATGGTGCCATTGAACATGTAGTTACTGATAATGGAGGAGAAGTCAAAGGAGCATTTGAGTCTCTGCTTAGAAGACTAGGAATTCCTCAGGTTCGCATATCACCCTACAATAAGCATGCAAATGGTGTAATAGAAAGAGGACATTTTACTCTACGTGAAGCCATAGTCAAGTCCTGTGAAAAAGATAAGACTGGAAAAATCAAGAATTGGCACAAGCACGTAGAGTTAGCATCATTTGCAGACCGAATTACAGTCAGCAGTGTTACTGGATACTCACCTTATTATCTACTCCATGGCACTCATCCTATACTTCCCTTTGACCTAACAGAAGCCACATTTATGGTTGAAGGTTTTTGCTCAGGACTTTCTACATCAGATTTGTTAGCACTCCGCATACGTCAGCTTGGAAGACATCAAGAAGATATTGATAAAGCAGCAGCTGTGCTTAAACAGGCTCGCTTCATATCTAAATTGCAATTTGATCAGAGATTTCATAGACGATTGCAAAAACGTGATTATCAGCCAGGAGAACTAGTTCTAGTATATAATAGTCGTTTGGAGATGACTATAGGAAAATTCAAGACAGACCCTCGTTACCTTGGCCCATATGAAGTTGTCAGACAAACAAGAAGAGGAACTTATGTTTTAAAAGAATTAGATGGTGCTGTGCATGCTGAGCATTATGCAGCATTTCGGATTTTACCATACATTTATCGAACTGACCCTATCCTTTATGAAATAGCAGACCAGGAAGATGAAGCTGCTGAAGTAGAGGATTGCTCAGTAAATCAGTTAATATCTCTTAAATCAGGAGACATCACAGATATTATTCTTGCCATCAAGCCAGAATTTGCTGCACACATTGCATCACGCACAAAGAATTTTGAATTTAGAAAATATCAAGTTCCAGCCACTGTCTGTCACATGTGGCTTTATGAAACAACGCCAATCAGTTCCATTACAG
>OY744465.1:6820563-6904167 GCA_963556145.1 Hygrocybe punicea | reverse complement strand
AAAAGGATTGGTCTCAGAAGTTCCATTGACTTGTGGTGGTGTCCTTACCTATGCCAATCTTTACATAGGAGAGACAGTGCCATTTGATTTATTACTTGGAAGACCATGGCAAAGAGGCAACTATGTTTCTATTGATGAAAGAATAGATGGTACATATTTAGTATTCAAGAATCCTGAAGATTTGACAAACAGATTTGAACTAATGGTCACACCAAGCCATTCTCAAGTTAATCACATCAGAGGAGCTACTACTGCCCATGCCTCAACATCCTATTTATGCACGTTACCTATGGAACTTGAAGAAACCACTACAATTCCTTTAACTAAGTCTTATGAACAAAATAAGGCATTAGTCCGCTATAATCCGCAATTTCAAACTCCGCTTAAACCGAATTATTTTACCGAAATGATTACATGCTTACAGGATAAGTCTTATTTGGATAAGGATAAGTCTGAAGTAAAAGGAGATAAAAGTATCTCATGCTTCAATATCCCCAAAAATGCATATGATGGCTCGAAACTTTTTGCATTGTCCATAGCCCATTGTGATGACATGAACAATGAAGAATCTGAATTTTCTAAAAGGAGAAAGATAAGAAATGGATTTTCACACCAGGGAAATTTAGATAGGAATTGCTATAAAAACTCTGAAGAAATGGGAGAGACAGTAGCCATGTCTGCTGCACAAACCCCCCAGATCCCACCTTTTATGATCAATAACCACCCTCTTCCTCTCCCTGTAGAAGGGATCCACTCCAATGGTCATCCAGATGCTGGCCGACTTATCACTTCCTTTTTGGGAAATTCCCTTGATTACCAATCTCCCCATTTAAGTAAATTTTTGATTGCTGCCACTGTAGGATATAGGCTTTCTCCGGGGATTGATTCCCTTGGTGTTCCTTTTGAGCACGGAATTTTATTAAATGCTTCTCTAGCTACAATAAATTCTCCAAGTGTCCCCCCCTCTTTAAGGATGGGACATTTAGTTTTTCAATTTTACCCATTTGCTAACCCTTCTACTGAGGAGAACTTTTCTCCTCCCCCTGTCCCTCCTCCTTACATAGAGGACTTTTATTCTTTCCCAGTGACCACTCGTGACCCTCGCACGCGCCCCGGCGACATTATTCCGCCCTTAGAACCGCCCCGTAACCCCATTAACTTACCGGTCACGCGGATTCCCACGGTTGGCTCTTCTGTCCCCACTATCACGCTCACTGGCGAGGACGACCGCGAATCGTTGTTGACCAACGACGAGGCGCGCGGTTGGAGCCCAATCGAAGGCTGGGAATGGGACTACGAGGTGGGAAAGATCCCGCTTCATCTGTTCACTGACAAACGACTTCCACTACAGTACACGGAGCGTGGCCGTAGACGCCCCTCCCTGACTACTACCATGCCTCCGGAAAATACTTCGACCCTCGCAGATGGTACCACGGACCTTTCCGCGACCACGGACAGCAATTTCTTTCATTTCCGGGGATCCGAAGTCCACTCAACGGCCCCCACCAATGACATTCACCATTCCGCCCTCGACATCAGCCGCGACCTGTTCGAACATACAGATCGTGACGGATACGAGGCAGGTGATGAAGGGGAAGTAGAATGGCCAGGTTGCACGGTGTGTACTAGGCACCCCGCTCACGAAAAATGCCCGGATTTTACCTCACTCACGAAAAAGCCTTCTTTTGACGATTATACGGCCCCGGCGGCCACCGTTCAGCTCGCAATACGCACGGAACCCATGAACGGCCACAACGCCATCCCTGATAGTGACCTCCTCGACGTTATTATCCCCACTTCTCCGCGCGCGCCGTTAGTTGCATCCCTCCTCGAATCCACTAACTATATACCGGCAAATCATGAACGTAGCGCCCCGGCGGCGCTCGTTTATGACCACGGACTCCCACCTGGTCTCAATATGCCGCTTGATGCCCATTTACGCGACACTTCGCCCGGTCTCATCAATCACTACCCCACTTCCGCGAAAACCCCTGAATTTGTTTTCCCTGCTGATGACGACTGGGACTGGCCCGTCGGCCAGGTCAGATATATCAACCCCGTCGTGCTCGAACCGCCCCGCATGCTTTACAACCACGCAGAGGTAAATTACGCATTTCCACCCCCTCCTCATGCCGAATTGGGACGCGAGCCGATTTCCCGGCCCCCCAGCGATCCGGACCTCTTATCAGACGTCTCCAACCATGCCACCCCTGGTTCCGATGTAGGAAACATTTGGTTCCCTGCTACTTCTTATTTGCCTACTCCCCCTTTTACCCCCTTTAATAGTAGTGAAAATTTTGTACCTTTAGTCTCTAGCTCCCCTTCCATGTCTTTTGATGATCTATATGGTGATTTAGAATATTCTCCTAAGTCTCCTATCTTTGAGGAAATTTTGCCAGATTTAAATAATAATAGTGATAATTATTTATATTCTTCAAATAAATACATAGATATTAAAAATACTTCTATGTCTGTAGATTCTCAATCATCTTCTTCTGTTTATTCTGGGAGTGACTCTGAAAATAAGGCTGTCAAGATCCTAAGCCCCAAACCAGATCCACTCACCATCATTATTCCTCATACCACTTCCATAAATTCATCTCTACCTCAGCCTTATCAGGAACCTGGATCTAGGACTAGACCTATCAGTGTGTCCTCTTCTGAGGACATTAATTCATCTTCTGATGAATCCATGGACACAGACTCAGATGAAGAATTAGAATGGTTCGCTTGGACTAGGTCTGATTCCCCAGATTCAGAAGCAATAACAGAATTTAATTCAGACCTCAGTCAGGCCATTGAAGAAGCCCAGCAGCCGCTCGATTCCCCTCCAGGCTTGATATCGCTTTCGCCTACACCACCCCCACTTGAAGATATACCTTTGTTACAATTGCCACCTGTCTCAGACAATACTTGGTCCTTGCCAGAGGGTGAGGAAATCAATACCCCCTCTGATGAATATGCCAGACTTCCATTTGATCGTGCCAATGCCTTAAATGCAGGAGAACGCATTTCGCCCTTATTTCCCTCCAAGGATCCCAGATCCCCATTTAGTGTCAGATCAGGCCCATTATATCCAGAATCCAATCTACTCACTCAGCTTCGCATGGAAGCACCTCCTATTCGCCCTCAATCACCCATTCAAGTGTATTCCTTCACCATCTCCAATGCTGGCTCCTCTCATCAGGACTTAGCTGCTGCAAGAATCTTAACAGCTGAGCCAGACCACATGTCTACATTTGATGTTCACATCAGTTTCCTCAAAGCTATTAGAGGATCCTTGGTTGAAGGCATTCGCAGAATTGGATTCAAGCTAGCCACCCCTGACTGGAGGGCCCTCATCAATGAAAGGCCTTCAAATGACCCCGTCCGCTATTATTTCAACCACAAGTGTTTACTATTTCGGTTTCTGGAAGAAGGAGTTTCTGAAGGACTACCTGAACCTGCAACAGAGCATTTTAGGCCCCTTCACTTCACAGAGTCAAACCCTCTCCTTGAAGAAGAAGAAATCACCTTCCTCAAAAATTCCTCTATCATCTTTCGCTCCAATCGCCGCATGTTACTCTCTGATGCTATCAATGCAGTCTTGGATATGCGCTTTCGCCGCCCTGAAGCAGTGGCAGATTTGCTTAAGGAAGGATATTTTGATCCTCCCAAATATCACAAGTCCACAATTACTTAGTGATTTGTTTACTCTTGCAACAATATTTTTGCCCCTATGTCAAACCTCTCTTCTTTATATCTGTCTGTACTACATTTTATTACTTGATGTGATAGTGTACAAGTTTATATTTTCAAAGACTATTCAGGATTTGACATCCTTAGCCAGCCCTAGTATACCTGTGTACAAACAAACTGAACTGACAAATATAACTTCTGTCAGACTGTATGAAGAGGACCCTCAAAATTCTAAGCATGAAGATAAGCCACTAGAACAATTCAGTGTATACTATGAGACTATTAAGGATAGCCAAGAAACAACTATGCCTATTTTAGTCTACCCAGAAGATGAAGACAATCAAGATTACAATCTTAATGAAGTACCAAATAAGCAAGAAAGTGCCTCAGAAGAAGCAGACTATTACTACATTATAGGAGAAGGAACCTTAATATGTGAAGAAGGAGACATTCTCATATTCCCTTGTGAAGAAACAGATAGTCAAGGATATCCATTAACACTTACAGCTTACAAAAGAGTGGACAAGAAAATAAATCCTGTCCCTGGAACCTTTCCAGAAGATGCACGTGTTACAAGGAAATTTCCCTATGACCCTCTTTCCACATTACCACCACTTCCTATGATACCACCAGACTTCATACCTACAGAGAAGCTTACATCTGAACGTCTGAAGATACTCAAGATAAACAATGATGGATTTCTTTGGCCAGAAGAAGAAAAATTATTTACTCACCTCTTGTCACTTAACCAAGATGCTATTGGCTTTGAAGATACTGAAAGAGGCACACTTAAGGAATCTTACTTTTCACCATACATCATCCCTACTGTCCCACATGTACCCTGGGCATTTCGAAATATTCCTATACCACCAGGACTTAGAGAAAAAGTCATGGATGTTTTGAAGAGAAAAATAGATGCTGGTGTATATGAACCAAGTCAATCCTCTTATAGGTCAAGATGGTTTTGTGTAAGCAAGAAGGATGGAAAACTTCGTATAGTCCATGATTTGCAACCTCTCAATGCAGTTACAATACGTGATGCAGGCCTTCCTCCAATACTAGATGAATTTGTAGAACCTTTCGCTGGTCGCCAATGCTATACAGTCTTCGATTTACTATGGGGATTTGATGCTAGGAAAGTACATCCTACATCTCGTGACCTCACTGCATTCATGACACCACTGGGATTACTTCGTCTCACATCACTTCCCACTGGATTCACAAATTCACCTGCAGAATTCCAACGTTGTATGTGCTTCATCCTTCAAGATGAAATCCCTCATACTGCAAATAGCTTCATTGATGATTTACCTATAAAAGGACCTTCATCCATTTATCCTGATCAAGACGGAAGACCAGAAGTTTTACTAGAAAATCCAGGAATCAGAAGGTTTATTTGGGAGCACGCTCAAGATGTACATCGCATTATGCATCGCCTTGCTTGTGCAGGAATGACAATATCAGCTAAGAAGACACAACTTTGCCGCTCAAGTGTCGTGATCGTAGGACAGAAATGCACTCCGGAAGGACGTTGTCCTGATGATAGTAGAGTACAAAAGGTTTTGGACTGGCCCCCACTCAAGACTCCCAAGGATGTTAGAGGCTTCCTAGGTCTCTGTGGAACAGTTCGCATTTGGATAGAAAATTATTCTGCACTAGCCAAGCCACTAGCAGAGTTATTCCATAAAGGAGCAGAGTTTATATGGGATGAAAGAAGACAAGCAGCTTTCCAGGCATTGAAAGAAAAGGTTTCTTCAGCACCTGCACTCCGCTCTATTGATTATACATCAGATAGACCCACATATTTATCAGTAGACAGTAGCCATATTGCTGCCGGTTTTATTTTATCACAAGAAGATGAAAATGGAAATCGTCGCCCTGCTAGATATGGTTCAATACCAATGAGTGAAAGAGAATCCAGATATTCACAGCCAAAACTGGAGTTATATGGACTATACCGCGCGTTACGCCACTGGAGACTGTATTTAATAGGAATAAAGAATTTACATATAGAGGTAGATGCCAAGTTTATAAAAGGCATGCTCAATGAACCGGATTTACAACCTAATGCAGCCATAAACAGATGGATTCAAGGAATTTTATTATTTGACTTCAAACTTATTCATGTACCTGCAACCCAGTTTAGGGGACCAGATGCACTTTCTCGCAGAGAACTTGCAGATAATGAAGAAATTGAAAAGCATGATGATTCATGGCTAGATGATATTGCCTTGCTTGTTCATGTTCCTGATCCACATGAAATAAGAAAATTTAGCTTCACTGTCCCTACCAAATTGCCATACAAGGCCATCACACTCCCTTCAAATAATGAAATTAAATTACAACAGGACAAGATACTCATTCAAGTAAAACATTTTTTATCCACATTGGAAATGCCTTCAACAGATACCTTGCAGGCAAGAAGAAGATTTCTGAAGAAAACTGGACAATTTTATTTAAAAGATGATAAACTGTTTAGAAGAAATGGCCAGAAAATGCCTTCATTAGTGATTATGAATGCAAAGAAAAGAATCGCCATTCTCACTCAAGCTCATGAAAACTTAGGTCATAAAGGAGAACAAGCTGTGTTTGACTTAGTCAAACTTCGATTTTTTTGGCCTCATCTCAGAGCAGATGTCCATTACCACATTTCATCATGTCATCAGTGTCAAGTTAGGAGCTTGAAGAAAATCGAAATTTCCCCTACAATTTCTACCCCTACAGCAATTTTTCAAAAGGTATACATTGATGTAATGTTTATGCCACCTTCAGGAGGCTACCATTTCATTGTAGCAGCACGTGATGATTTATCAGGAGCAACTGAAGTAAAAGCTCTAAGATCAAACAATTCACACAACTTAGCAAAATTCTTCTGGGAACAGATCTATTGTCGCTATGGTGCCATTGAACATGTAGTTACTGATAATGGAGGAGAAGTCAAAGGAGCATTTGAGTCTCTGCTTAGAAGACTAGGAATTCCTCAGGTTCGCATATCACCCTACAATAAGCATGCAAATGGTGTAATAGAAAGAGGACATTTTACTCTACGTGAAGCCATAGTCAAGTCCTGTGAAAAAGATAAGACTGGAAAAATCAAGAATTGGCACAAGCACGTAGAGTTAGCATCATTTGCAGACCGAATTACAGTCAGCAGTGTTACTGGATACTCACCTTATTATCTACTCCATGGCACTCATCCTATACTTCCCTTTGACCTAACAGAAGCCACATTTATGGTTGAAGGTTTTTGCTCAGGACTTTCTACATCAGATTTGTTAGCACTCCGCATACGTCAGCTTGGAAGACATCAAGAAGATATTGATAAAGCAGCAGCTGTGCTTAAACAGGCTCGCTTCATATCTAAATTGCAATTTGATCAGAGATTTCATAGACGATTGCAAAAACGTGATTATCAGCCAGGAGAACTAGTTCTAGTATATAATAGTCGTTTGGAGATGACTATAGGAAAATTCAAGACAGACCCTCGTTACCTTGGCCCATATGAAGTTGTCAGACAAACAAGAAGAGGAACTTATGTTTTAAAAGAATTAGATGGTGCTGTGCATGCTGAGCATTATGCAGCATTTCGGATTTTACCATACATTTATCGAACTGACCCTATCCTTTATGAAATAGCAGACCAGGAAGATGAAGCTGCTGAAGTAGAGGATTGCTCAGTAAATCAGTTAATATCTCTTAAATCAGGAGACATCACAGATATTATTCTTGCCATCAAGCCAGAATTTGCTGCACACATTGCATCACGCACAAAGAATTTTGAATTTAGAAAATATCAAGTTCCAGCCACTGTCTGTCACATGTGGCTTTATGAAACAACGCCAATCAGTTCCATTACAGGTGTCATTACAGTTGGTTCAGTAAAAATACCAGGAGAAGTCAATGACCCCTCAGGTCTTGGCAATGATGACTTTGATGCAGGTTTAAAGTTGTCAAAATATGGTTATCCTATATATCATCTTCATCAGTTACCAGTGCCACTATCTGCAGATTTACTCCAGAAAAGATACAATACCATTATTCCTCACCGCTATTGTATAGCCCCACACTCATTCATTCAAGAATTTCCTTTTTCTGCATTGATTCCGATATTCTAGCACCTTTGGTGACTGAATATTCAGTTATATCCAAGACCCCTATCCCTCATGTGATTTCCCGCTGCACACCCTCTTTTTCTATGCCCCATGCATTTTTATTGGCCGCTATTTTTACCTATGCACATGATTTCCCGTCACGCACCCTTTTTTTATGCTATCTAAACTGATTGGATAAATTTTATTTGTTTTATGATTTGCTGGTCATTTTTAAGTCAGACATGCAAAGAAAATATATATAACGCTACAAAGTGATAATACAACCCCTCTCATCTAATAGTTGACGGACCCATTATATGAATACAATGATAATATATATAAAAGACATAACGAAACGTAACGAAACGAAACGAAACGAAACGAAACGAAATGAAATGACAAGACATAATGAAATAGAAAATAGAATAAAAGGAAATACAACTGGTGTATGAATAGAAAGATAAAGAAATGGACGAACGACCGG
Organism: Hygrocybe punicea; assembly: GCA_963556145.1. Classification (NCBI taxonomy): domain Eukaryota; kingdom Fungi; phylum Basidiomycota; class Agaricomycetes; order Agaricales; family Hygrophoraceae; genus Hygrocybe; species Hygrocybe punicea. Next base: position 6,895,914 of record OY744465.1, on the reverse strand, counting down.
TGACCCTCCACTCCCAGTAGTCCAGCAACTGAGTCCCACCCGAAAAATATAGCGCTCGCCCCTAGTTGAAACGGAGTGATGCTCAACATCACCCCCGGCCCGTCCATCCTCCAGACGAATTCGTTGTCAAACGATTGCAGCAGATAGTAGTAAGGAACGGCTAGATTTAGACCGTCTTATCTACATGCCAATTATTCAGTAATGGTGAAAATTGAATATAAATATAAGAAGTTACTTAGCGGTTTGGTTTTTCTTGAGTTTTTCTTGAAGGGAAGATGGAGTGACCATTCATAGCGTCGGATAGATTTTTTTTTACAATTTATTGCATAGTGGCATAGCAAGAAAAAGGAGTGGAGCACTACAGAACCATAGTGGCAGACTAGAGGAAAGAAAAGACGGATCGTGCAAATGTACAGCTATGACCCTGGAAAACACGTGACCGGCACATGTTTTCTCATGTGACCTGAGTAAACGGTCTAGACCAAATAAGCATTGGTACTATTGCAGATCTGTACCCGATACAGCTTCAAGACCCTGAAGAACCAAGGGAATGGTAAAATCCCGATTTGATCAATCATACAACCTTAAATCGAATTTGAAATACATCATCCCAATATAGCAAGGCCAGGGCTAGTTTAGTTCTGGACCCACAGGGACCTATTGTGACACAATGTCCCACATTAGTATTGCTTGACCCACCATTCCGGTTCCCCCACAAATATTTTCCCTTAACGTCTCCTGTTACATCAACTGCACCGCTATTCCGCTCAGCGCTTCAGCACTACCAGACGCCCATATACCGTAATCCATATCATACTATGACATCATACTCCAGTCCTTCACCTTCTCCATCTATGGATATTCCTCTACGCCGTCTCGATTTATCACGCTTATTCGATACTCCCACCGAATACGATACGGACTTTTTTACCAAACCAACTAGTCCCGCTCAGACACCACCGCTACCCCCTTCGGAATCTGACGAATACATCGATTTCGAATCTGTGAACGTACGAGGTGTTGACTGTCCGCCGCCAGACGATTTCGACTTTTTCATGGATAGTCTTCCCAACTTTCCTATGCCACCCGCCACCGTCCCTTCGCAATCTGTACCCTTAGACCCGGAGTTTAGAGAATGGCTCGAATCGCCTCCTTCATTTTCCACAAATCGTAACCACCCAACTTCCTCTCGCCGCAATCGTTTCGAACGCCCTGCAATTCCGGCATTACTTCCTAAGCCGCTACAAAAGAAGCGCACTCGCCCTAAGTACCACCTCAAGGCGCTACTAAATGCTACGAAGAAGAATATGGATCGGTTAAAGGCAGAAGGAGTTGATGTACAAGATTGGGAGGAATTCTTTGGAAAGATGAAGAAGAAGTTAAAAGAATAGTAATAATGTAAAAGCTTCTTCTCAGATTAAAAAGTTGTTTTCTTTTGGTTTCAACTGGGGACAGTTGATTTAATTGTGTTGTGCGGATGTCATGACCCCAAGTGTTTTTGGGTGTAATGTCATGGGTTTACCATCGGACCATGGACTTAGATATTTAAGTGCAACACTATGGATGCACACCTACACTCATTAGTACCCATTCTATGCCTTTCCACATTACGCATGCTAGTGAACAGACACAAATAGCATATATGCTTACCTTTATATCATTTATTATGGCTTCACTAGTAATGCCCAGACCTAGCCGTTTATGTATGGTGCACAGAGGCACATCCCCCACTCATTAGTATTTATTATATATTTCTCTGTATTGCGCGTGCAAGGAGACAAGCCCAACTAGCATTGTTACCTATATTAGCAGTAATGGATTGATTACAAATCTTGTTTACTTGTATTGATCAAAAGCGGCTCAGCTAGATAATGGGAAATGATTAGATAAGATGTGAACAAGAGGATGATAAGATAATGATAAGATAGGATGCATCAGAGAGTGATTGTGATATTCTGCTTACATAAAGACAATGGTCTATTGTTCTGAGCAGTCTATTGTTCTAAACAGTCCAAATGGAGATAGAGCCCATTGTTCACAGCCTCTTTGATGCCATCCATTGTTCTCATGACTCAGTCCTATTGTTCTCACTTTCCCATTGTTCTCAGTCCCCCATTGTTCTCCAACAGTATAAATAGGGCCCCCAAATTCCAGTAGTCAGTAGGATTTCCCCCCTCACCACTCAGTAGTCACTCTCAGTTGGGTTCACACAGTGTGATCCCCCATTCTCTTAGTACTAGTAGTTACTCATTGTAGTAGCTAGTGCTTGCAATCCAGTCTAGTTCACTCTTATTCTATCATTCTCTGAGTTCCCCTTGTCATCAAGGAGAATTCACCCAGTTCACTCAGTTCAATCAATTCATTAGTCAGCATTAGTCAGCTAGATACATTTCTAAGGTTAAGGTTTCATCCTAAATAGATACACTTCTAAGGTTAAAGTTTCATCCTAAACAAAACAGAGTATTCAAAAGGTATTAAAGATATCCCTGAACTAGTAGCCAATGTGCGTTTGAAGCTTCGGATTTAAGTCAGATATTATAATACCCAGAGATACTCTTGATTGAATAGGCCCTGTAGCCAAAACTGTCCATATTCAACTGGTGAATATTGTTATCAGTATTCATTAGTTCATATTTTTATATTCTAGTAGTGAATATTAGTATTTTCAGTACATCACACACCCAATTGCTATTCATACCTACTCAAAGTCTCAATTCTTAATTGAAGAGACCTCACTATTACATTCTATTGATTCATATAGTACATATACCCACAAACCCCTTCCTGATAGGTTATTTAGATATTAAAAACCCACGAACAACAAGAAGATACCTGAACAAAGTCAACTCCGGTAATTCTTGGTGAAACAAACATTCACATAACAGCGTCTGTTTTGCTAAAGGCATAATTAGATTGAGAGCAGACGTGGGTATAGACAAATACGTACGAACGACCGGGGTGATGATACTTGAATTTGAACCGTTGCTGGTCTGAAACCTTCCATTTCATTTCACCAACACGTTTTAGAAGTGCTCGCATGAAAGGGACGTAGTTTTCAGATAGACAAGTAAAGGCAAGTTCCTTCGTATGGACTTCACGTTTTGATTTGACTGCTGGTTGTTTGCCAGTCTTAGGGATAGCCGGAGTATGTCGAATGAGCTGGATCGAGAAGTTGGTGCAGAGCTCCTCCGAGTCATCTTCCGAAACAGCATCAGAGTCTACCATAGTGGACGTGTACAAGAAGTTCACTACACTTCGGAGTGAAGCCAAGTTCAAGCTCAGACAGGGAGCCGTGACTCGGCAGTCGCTGCGCCACATTTGACTTTTTTCTCAGTTCCGCATGTTTATGCAAACAGCTGTAACTCACGCTTTAACAAATTACAGGTTGGCGCACCATCACCACGACCACGACCACGACCACCATCACGACGACGACGACCACGATTGCCACCATGATGGCCGCAACCACCAGGACCGCCACCACCACCAGGACCGCCACGTCGGACGCCAACAACAACGCGTCCAAGACGCGCGCGCACGCAAAGGAACATGAACAGGGTGGAGTGGGAGTCAGAGAGGTGGAACGAGCAGCGGGGGGTGGTGCATCCACCCCCGCTCCTTCGTGGTATGTTGTTTGTATCCTTTCTTTTATTGATTTTATTCGTATATAATGGAACGTGGCACCACACCACCACCACCACCATGCAACACCACCACCACCACCAACACCACCATGCAACACCACCACCACCACCAACACCACCATGCAACACCAATGCGGCCAACGCGGGGTCAACCCGTCCGTTGCGCGTGTTGTACACACGCGACGCGTCGGGACATTCACGCGGAGAGGCTCGTACGCCACCACCACGCGCCCACCGAAAACAACCAATGCGGGTTCAACCCGCCCGTCGTCGCGTGCACAACGCGTATGAAGCGTCAGGACACCACCACCACCTGGATACAACTGAGATGGGCGGCCCACCCGAACGTGGCGTCATACCACCACCACCACCACCACCACCACTGCGAAACGCAAATGCAGCCAACACGGGGTTAACCCGCCCATCGGGTTTAATCCGGCCACCAGGTTTAACACACCCGCCGTCGCGTGTACAAGGCGGAGCACCCCAGCACCCCAATCCCACCTCGCAAACGAGCTGGCCACGTCAATTGACGTGTGCGGCGCCGTTGCGAGGTCAGAATGGCGCAGGGGGGCTGACCACCAACGGTCCGCGGTTCAGACCGCGTTTGGACCGAAACCGAACCGATGCAAATGGTTTGCATCGGTTTCGGTCTGGTTTGGGGATTTTGGGTGGAAAACCGGACCATTCGGTTTCCGGTTTGGGCAAAAAGGCCCCAAACCGGACCAAACCGAACTTCCCCAACACTAGGCGGTGGATTGTGGGTTGATGTACGTTGGTTTGAGTATGGGGAGTGTTAGAGGCATTGGTGATGTTGGGGTATTGCACTTGGGTCCAGTATTCGTTCGTGGGATAATATGGAAGGAGGTTCTCAGGGTTGCATGCATCGGCATCCCTGCACTTGGCCTGGAATGTGGGGCAATTGCAGTCCCAGCTGGTGTGACCGCATTGCTTGCAGGGGGTACAATAGGGTTGGGTTGGGTTGTCGCATGCTAGGGTTCTGTGTGGGCCACTGCAAGTGCTGCATGTGTCGTTATCCGCTGGGCATTGGGCTGCGGTGTGGTTCCATTGATGGCAATGTAGGCATCGCAGGGGTTCTCTTTTGCATTTGCTGGTGTTTATCTTTTTGTGACAGATGAAAAAGCCTCTTGATAGTACTTGGTTGGCGGTTTTGGGACTGCTGAAGGAGAAGATTGCATGTCTGCATGTCTGGTTTGGTGAGTGGCAATCTTTGGGTTTGATCCAATTTGCCTGTATTATGGAGCTAGCAGGGAGGTCGTTGATTTCTTTGACTTCTCTGAGGTGGCCATCAGAGTCTGGGTCAAATGTTAATGGGATGAAGTGAGCTATGACAGTGTAGGTGCGACGCTTAAGAGTTGCCCCATGACCAAATTCCGTCAAGAAGGTGGTTAGGTGCGGTTCGTTGTGGATCCAAAGTACGGTATTATCGGTGCCTGCCTCTAGTAAAATACCTCCATTGCGTAGCTTTGTGGCTCCTAGGAACTTGGAGGATGGTGGGGAGTCAGTGGCTTTGGGTGCTAGGTTAGCTTTATCAGTGAGTTTCGCTAAACTGATGGCCAGGGCCTTTTTGGCATCCGGTGAGTTGGGGATGTCGAGGAGGAGCTGGTGGGCTTGTAGGTGTTCTTTTGCCTTTAGACGAGGGTCTCTGTGTTCAGTAGCGGTGTGTTGGTTTTTAGATAGTAGTGCGTCCTTGTACGAGGTAGTGGTGGATTTGATGGATGTGGTGGATTTAGTGAGATCTGCTGCCATTTGCTGGAGCTGTTCTTTGGTTTCTTTGAGGTTGGCGTCTAAGTGGTCTATTACCCATGTGGAGATGGAGTCTAGGATAGGTTCCAAGGTGTGGCCAATGGTTTCTTGAAGCATGTTGGACTGGTTATGGAGTTCTGTGGTGATGGTGTTGGTGAGAATATTGGTTTTTGAATCAAAGTCTAGGGAGTTGAGTAGAATGGCGACTGAGTGGATGGCATTGGCTACTGTGGGTGAGATGGTGTTGTTGTCTGCAGTCGCGATTAGTTGGAGTACACCTGAAAGGGCAGGGATGTCGAAGTCTTGATCAGAGGGGAGTAAGGACTTAGCTACTAGGTAGTTGATGGCTTGTTGGGTTGATTCTATGTCTTGTTTGATTTCTGATGATGGGTTGGATGCGTGCCTTGAGGATCTGGTTTCGGGTGGTGTGGTGGTTGCAGGTTGGGCGTGTTTGCCACATCTGCTTTTAGTTCCTTCGCCAATGGTTGCCCATTGGCGAAGGCTCATTTTGTAGGCTTGATGTTATATGTATGAGAAGGAAGGTTAGTAGGAAAATGTGATAGCAGGCCTATAGCCTGGTATGAGGAGCTCCTTTTTTCTGGGGTCCCGGTAGGGGTGCCATGCGGTTTAGGATCAAGAACCATCCGTTTCCGTCTTTGAGAGTAATCTCCAACCATAGAGCTTTACTTCAACTAGGATCATACCAAGGACCACGGGAAAGCCTTCCCAGAGAGGCATGCATGCATTTTTGTAATGCCAGGGACGCTAGCCTTCCCAAAGAATGTGTCAAAAATCACTGTTGAAGCCCTTGATGTGCTGGAAATTGAATATGTCGGGTCCTCCCAAACGTTCCGGACCATGACGAGGAACTGAAGTCAAGAAGGATGTTTCGATGGCGAGTACTCTGCTGTATGCCTTCACCAATGATGTCATATGCATTGCCAATGGAGATCATGATGTGTTCCGGCATTTGGCATCATGATGGTGGTATTGTCATTGATGCAGTCATTAGTACATTTCCTGGAGCGCCAGGATCAAACCAAACATCTCCACCTCTTCGCTCGCTGCTGTCCCGCAATATCAGGTGGCACAGCGAATGGGTTTACAAACCCAGGCCAACGTCATATACGAGGCTAGATGTGAAAACACTAGCTATAACATCTCATCAAACTGCCGAAGATGAACCTTTGAATACAACCACTGTCGCTATTCATATTCTCGCCACAATGGTAAACACCTCCAAGAGACGACTTGATCAAAACATCGAAATGTCTGCACAGTGAATGTAGTTATGACACAACTGTGTTCACTAGACTAAACAATGCCAGCATATTGTTGTATCGTTTGCTGCATTTGGCGAAAAAGTTAATGAGGAGGACGGATCAAATCTGATACAAACTTGGAAGAGATTAACTCACCACTGAGCGAGGCATCATGCAAGGCTATGGAAAGAAATCTTCTCTGCCAAAATTAGGTAGGATCGGCACACCTTGCATCGGATTTTCGACCTGTAACATTGGGGGAGCCCATGAGCTAAACCCCCAATCCCAGTGGATGGGCCGAGATGGGCCAAGATATTATCCAGACCTATAGGATTGGATGGGCCGAGATGAGCCAAGATATTTCTGTCCCTTGGTATTGAATGGGCCCATAAAGTTAGAAATAAAGATTGCCCACTAGAATTGAATGGGCCAAGATGGGGTCAGATATGTATTTCCCACTGGCATGGGATGGGCCGAGATGGGGTCCGATATTTATGTCCCATTAGCATTGGATGGGCTGACATGGGGATGGATATTTATGTCCCACTGGCATTGGATGGGCCGAGATGGGGTGGGATATTTATTCCCCAATTGCATTGGATGGGCCGAGATGGGTTCAGATATTTGTTCGCCACTAGCATTGGATGGGCCGAGATGGGGTTGGTTATTTATTCCCCAATTGCATTGGATGGGCCGAGATGGGGTGGGTTATTTATTCCCCAATTGCATTGGATGGGCCGAGATGGGGTGGGATATTTATTCCCAATTGCATTGGATGGGCCGAGATGGGTTCAGATATTTATTTCCCACTGGCATTGGATGGGCCGAGATGGGGTGGGATATTTATTCCCCACTGGCATTGGATGGGCCGAGAGGGGGTTGGATATTTATTACCCACTGGCATTGGATGGGCCCAGCTGGGTGTGATATTTATTCCCCACTTGTATTTGATCCCACCCATCTTCTTATCCAACCCATCTCGGACAAGCGGGCTATTTATGACACACTACGACAACATTGGCAGGATATTAGGTTCCCATTTCCATTGGATTGGCTGACATGGGGGCACCAATCACGTTAGCCTGTCTACCATGTGTTGGATATTTATTGCCCAACAATATCGGATGTGCCTCATTGGACATGATGTTCATATGTGTTACGGATCGCTGTTCTTATAGCGGACTCCGGCAACAAAGAACCAAACGAGGATGATTGATAAAGAGAGAAGCGGATACAAACAAATGTATGAAGAAGGAGGAGTCTAGGTGTCAGGTAGCAATCGGGGGAAGAGTAGCTAGACTAAACTTAAGGTTACTGACTACAATTGTCCGACTAAATACTATCGAACGACTTCAGGGTTGGCTTCTTCGTCATGCGTGGCTGCGTCGAGGATAAGCTCCGAGATGAACGGCGTCTTCGTGTGCTTCGTGGTCTGTGCGTTTTAGGGTGCCAACGTGGTGGCCATCGGCTACGTTGCATGTCCGGTGTCAGCAGACAGCTGATTCGGTGATTGTGCTGCGCGGTATTATTAAGGGCTTGTACCAACGTGTATGATGTATCGGCGGCAATCGGATGATGAGGATAGTCATGTGGATTTGGATATCGTCGTTGATTGTCGTCGATGATGTTTTGGACCCAAGCTATGACGTTGTTTTGTGACGTGGTGTCAGAGTCGGGGTCAGAAACGGGGGTTAGATCGGGGTAAAAGGTAACAATACCCCCGGAACAAGGGGAATCGTCCCGATTAACCGGAGGGAAAACGGAATCATACACGGCGGCGCAATCGATGAATTCGCGGTACGGATCGACGGGGTCATCGGTGAACCAGACAGGGACAGTCGGGGGAATAGCAGGACGGGGAGGGCCAATGGGACGCACGGAGTAAAACGTACGGGGGGCGAAGAAGAGGTCAACGCCGAGATGAGCGATGTCAGACGTGAGGTGGATGGAGCCGAACGAAGAAGGAGGCATCAGGTCGACGGTGAAGCGAACATCACGGCTACAGAGACGTCGTTTCGAACGAGGGATACGGAAGCGAGGAGGAAGGTGATGGAAATAAGGCAAGGAAGGAAGATAAACAGCGGAGGCAGACATAGAGGAAAGAAGGCAAAGAGCGAAGGAAGGGAAAGAGAGGAAACCAGACGATATAGAAGAAGGGAGAAGGGAAAAACGATGTGGTGTTGAAATATCGTATTCGTGTGAAAGGGCGGCGGAGGGGATCGGCGAGGGAAGGTGATAAAAATGAATAATAGGGAAAGCGTAAGGACAGGGTTTTTTGCGTGAATTGAAGTCGAGATTGCCAAAGCCGGTGATATTGGTGAGCTGGGCAGGTGCGATGACGGGAGAGGAGATTTCGATGATGGATGTGATGGCATCAATGGGAGCGGTTTCATAGAGATATGCGTGAGTGATGCCAGGGGGAAAGAGGTATTTGCGGAATTCATGGTTTTTTAAACCATTACGGATGAGGGCGGCATTGTGTGGGTAAATCGTAAGCAAAATAGACGAGGAAGAGAAAGGAGGGATAACGGAAGGGGGGAGAGTAAAAAGAGAATGAAGGGATGAAGACGAAGGGGCGCGGGGATGTAACTTATGAAAATCATTGACGAGATCCTGGCAATATGTGGTTTCGGATGCAGGGATCCAGGAATCTTTGTCACGAGGATAGTCGAGCCAATGTACTAGGTAATATAGTTTGTTGCGGCGTATGCGGGAGTCAAGAATATGCTCTATTTCGTAATGGTCGTCGTTGTCGATAATATCAGGAGGTGGTCGAAGATGGTGTTTTTGTTGTATGGAGGAGGAGGGCGGTTGGAATGGCGAGAGGAGAGCGACGTTGAATATGGGAAAGATCTTCCAGGTTTTTGGTAATTTCAACTTGTATGACGAAGATCCGATTTTGTCGAGGACGGTGAAAGGACCGAATTTTTGATTGTCAAGCTTCTTACTCGGACGATCTGTGGTCAGATTCTTTCCATTTAGCCAGACTTTATCACCAGGAGAGAAGACAATTTTCTTGACATGACTGTCATACTTATCCTTCATGGTTTGTCTCGTAACGTCCGCAATTTCGCCTATTTTCTGTTGTATTGATTTCATTCGTGTAATGAAATCGTTAACGGCTTCGTTGGCGATAGGAGTATGCTTATCGACGTCGAGACCGGTCCAAGGATGTTGTCCTTGCGTGGTGAAGAAAGGGGAAGTTTTAATCGCGGATGATTCGCGATTGGCTAATGCAAATTTGGCAAGGGCGAGCCATTCGTGCCAATCATCTTGTCGGTAATTGGTGAAGAAACGAAGAAAAATTTCGAGTTCTTGATTCATTCGTTCCGTTTGTCCATCAGCGCGTGGATGATATGCTGTTGTTGGACGTCCTTTGATACCGATCAAGGAGTATAATTCAGTGATAAAACGTGAAACGAAGACCGAGCCGCGATCAGAGATGACGAAGCGGGGCATGCCGAAACGTTTGAAGACGTAATCCCGGAATAAGCGTGCCCATCCTTCTGATGTCAATGTTGTATTCGTAGCGATGAAGATCGGATGTTTTGATCGTTTGTCAACGATAACTAAGATGGCGTCAAAACCATGTGATTCAGGTAAAGGGCCAATCATATCGACAGAAATCGTATGCCAATTATACGGTGGTACATCGTGAGGGAAAAGTTGTCCGAATTGTTTTCCTCGCCGTGGCTTATTTTGTTGACATTCGGCACAACTTTTAATATACCGTTCGACGTCTTCTCGGATGGTTGGCCATGTTGTTGTTCGTGAGATCAATTCAATCGTTTTATCACGTCCAGGATGGCCTGCGGTGGGAATATCGTGATGTAGGGAAATGATGTTGTCGTATGTAGGGGTTGCATGGAGTATTTGTCGGATCGTTTGTTCTGGTAATACAAATAATGAGTCAGGAAGACCGATCATACCTTCATTGTCTTTTTCTTTGGGTTTATGGTCGACGCGTCGTGAAAGGAGATCGGCTTTTTTGTTCTGCGATCCCTTACGGTATAACAAACGGAAACTATAGTCCTGTAAGAATGCGATCCAACGAGCCTGTCGTCGGGTGAGATCTTGCGGTTTGCGGTAATATTCGAGGTTACGATGATCGGTGAAGACGTCAATTTGTTCTTTTGCACCAAGAAGAAAATGTCGCCATTCTTCGAAACTCCGTATAATTGCAAGTAATTCTTTATCGAAGACTTGGTAATTGCGTTCTGCTGGTGTCATTGTTGTCGACATGTATGCGACAGGGCGGAAAAGACCGTCAGGTTGTTCTTGCGAAAGGATAGCACCGATCGCATAATCTGATGCGTCACATTCGATGGTGAATTTCTTATCGGGGACAGGTAATACGAGGATTGGATCGGTAGTAATGATGGCTTTTAATCGATCGAATGCATTTTGTTGTTCTTCTGTCCAATCCCATTTTGCTTTTCCCGTCAATTTGTGTAATGGGCTTGCGATTTGCGAGAAGTTTTCAACGAAACGACGATAGAAATTCAGGAAACCAATGAATCGTTGTAATTCGGTTTGGTTTGTTGGAACGGGCCAATCAGTAATGGCATTGGTTTTGATGGGATCCATCTGAACTTGGCCATCTCCGACGATAAGTCCAAGATAATCGACCTTTTCCTTGTCGAATGTACATTTCTTTGGTTTCAAGAAAAGATTGTTCTCGCGGAAGATCTTCAAAACTTGTTTCGTTCGTTTTTGGTTTTCTTCGAGGGATTTCGAGAAAATCAAGATGTTGTCCATGTATACCAATAGCCATCCTTCACGAATTTCGTATCGGAAAACGTGATTCATCAATCGTTGAAATGTCGGTGGTGAATTCTTCAGGCCAAAGAACATGACCGTCGGCTCGAATAAACCTTTTGGTGTCAGAAAAGCGGCTTTATGTTCATCGCCTTCCTTGATACGGACGTTGTTAAATCCCCATCGTACATCCAATTTCGTGAAATATTTGGCTTCGGCTAATTGATTGATTATATCATTGATCAGTGGCAATGGGTATTTGTCATCGACTGTCCATGAATTTAACCATCGATAATCCTGAATTGGTCGTCGTTCGGCGGCATCTTTCTTTGATACGAAGAAGAAAGGAGATGCGTAAGGCGATTTGGAAGGACGAATTCGTCCTGTTTTCAGGTTTTCGTCTAAGAATTTATCGAGGTCTTGTTTTTCGATCGGTGATAACGGATATAATTTACAATCATGATGATCCGGTGCATCTGGTTTCAACGTTATAGCGTGATCCCATGGTTTTCGTGCGGGTAATTCATCAAAGCCAGACGGTTCGAAAACATCTCGATATTCATGATATGTTTCGGGTACCAATTCCTCGAAGGTCTTTTCTTTTTGTTGTTCTTGTGCTTTGATGGCAAGTTCTGTTGACTTCGTCATAAAGGAGCGAAAGTGTATGGGATCCATTGTTTCCTCCATAACTTGATCGAACCAAAGGGGTCGTTCCCAAACTACCGTGTCAAATTCAGTTGAACGTATTATTGATGACGTTCCGCAACCAGAAAGACATCGAGAAAACTTGATCTCGTTTTCTCGCCAATCAATTTCTGGGTTGTGCTTCTTCAACCAATCGTATCCGAGGAAAATATCCATCTTGGCCAATGTTGTTACCGCAAAACGGAGTAATTCTTGATGATCGCCAACACGCATTTGTAACTCACAATATTCCGTGATCTGTCCTGTTTTTGGTTGCGTTCCATCACTCATGTAGGAGTTGAACGGATTCATAGAACGAATCTGTTGCCGTCCTTGTTGTTCCGGACAGTTACGTGAGATGTGTCCGGGTTGTCGACATTTAAAACAAATTCCTTTCTTCATGAAATCCAACCGTTGTTCATCCGTCAAGCGGGTAAACGTTTGCCGTTGAGGTAACGTTTGCTGTTTGTCAATGTCCATCGGGACAGATTCCGACTGTGGGCGAGGTACTGATGTTTGTTGTGTTCGAGGAGTAGTCGATGTGGTTGTCGCGTTTGGATTGTATCGTGTTTTTGTGGGTAGATTCATCGATCGTACTTGTTCCTGACGACGTCGCCATTGTTGATCAAGTCTGACCGTTTGTTCGCGCCATTCCTCGATGGTAGTTGGGATCATCATCCCAGTATAGATTTGATCGATCAATGGTTTGTTCATGTGGAGTTCGACGAGTTGGATGAGATAACTCTCGTTGAACATTTCGCTCAGCCCAGCAAGACGTCGGAGAGTATCAAACTCGATCCAGAATTCGTCTGCTGTCATTTTTCCTTGACGTAGTCGTTCAACTTTGTCAATGCGTCCTTCTTCTGATCCGGTTTTTCAAAGTGGCGTCTAAATTCCTTCGTGAAGTCATCCAGACTTCCGAAGTTGACGGGGTCGTGCTGCAAGGCAATGTCGACGTACTCGTCCGCCCATCGTCCGGCGAGTCCGCCTTGCAAATACGAGAGGATAAAAAGGATTTGCTTCTCCTCTGAATCGAAAGCGGTTCTGTTTGCTCGGATATAGATATGGGCACTTCGGAGGAACGTTTTGAATCCCGCCTTGTTTCCATCGTATTTAGCCGGCGGAGCGATATGAGATTTGGGAGATGACGGGGCTGCAGGTGCAACAGCGGTGGTGTCTTGGACTTCATGGTTTTCTTCGGTGTCTGACATTCTGGTGTGTCTGTGTGTTTGATGGTGAAGAGTAAGTGTTGAAGCAGAAAATGATGGCGGGGGGAAAGACGGGGGTCGGAAGGTAGTCTGTTCTGCGACGTAGTGGTCGAAATCGTCGTCAGAAGATTCTGACGTCTCGGGTGCAAGGTGATATTCGTCGTCGTGTTCCCAGTTTGGGGTTCGGTATCGTCGAGGTTCCAGGTTGTTTTGGTTCGTTTGTCGAGGGAGTAAAGAAAGTTTAGTCTTATGTTACGGATCGCTGTTCTTATAGCGGACTCCGGCAACAAAGAACCAAACGAGGATGATTGATAAAGAGAGAAGCGGATACAAACAAATGTATGAAGAAGGAGGAGTCTAGGTGTCAGGTAGCAATCGGGGGAAGAGTAGCTAGACTAAACTTAAGGTTACTGACTACAATTGTCCGACTAAATACTATCGAACGACTTCAGGGTTGGCTTCTTCGTCATGCGTGGCTGCGTCGAGGATAAGCTCCGAGATGAACGGCGTCTTCGTGTGCTTCGTGGTCTGTGCGTTTTAGGGTGCCAACGTGGTGGCCATCGGCTATGTTGCATGTCCGGTGTCAGCAGACAGCTGATTCGGTGATTGTGCTGCGCGGTATTATTAAGGGCTTGTACCAACGTGTATGATGTATCGGCGGCAATCGGATGATGAGGATAGTCATGTGGATTTGGATATCGTCGTTGATTGTCGTCGATGATCGGAAGTATTGATGGCAGAAGGGTTTCGGTACCGATGCCAAAGATAGAACATAACAAGGTAAAAACCGATCAGGAAGGTGATGGCGATGCTGCCAATGATGATTACGGTAATTAGCTGTGTTGGGAGTACAGCCATTGTAAATCGGTTTGTCGTGGGATGAAGTCAACAATATGTCAGGGCAAGGGAAAAGACAATAGCGATGATGTCCGTCGGCAAGGAGACTATTCGGGTACAGCAAGGTAACGTGGGGATGTGTCCATGGTCGGTCTGGATTGTTCTAGAAGAAGAAAGGAAGAAAAGAGAACAAGGACAAGAATAAACAACAATGTCCAAAAGAAGACAAAAGGTAAAGGGGAACGAAAAAGGAAGGTATGGTAAAGTGGAATCGTCATCGTGGGTAGTGGAGTCGGAATCGGAGTTGCGGAGTTGAAAAATGTAACAATCATGTTACGTTTTACCCCGATTTAACCCCCGCTTCCGACCCCGACGTCCCTGACTCAACGTCACAAGACAACATCATAACCTGGGTCCGGAACATCGTCGACGACAACCAACGACGGTATCCCAATCCCCGTGATTACCCTCATCAACCGATCACCGCCGATACATCATACATGTTGATACAAGCACTCAATAACACCGCGCAACATAATCATCGGATCAGCTGTCTGCTGACACCGGACCTACAACACAGCCGTTGGCCACCTCGTTGGCACCCCAAAACGTACAGACCACGAAGCCAAGCAAGACGCCGTTCATCCCGGAGCTTATCCTCCACGCAGCCACGCATGACGAAGAAGCCGGCCCTAAAGTTGTTCACTAGTATATAATCATTGACATTCGTAGTCAATAACTTTAAGTTTAGTATAGCTACTCTTCCCCCGATCGCTATCACGAAACCCAGATACCTCTCCTCTTTCATCCGTTTGTACTCGCTTTCTTCCTTATACATCCTCGTTTGGTTTATTGTTGCCGGAGTCCGCCGTCATAAGAACAGCGATCCGTAACATAATACTAAACTTTCTCTACTTCCTCGACAATAAACCAAGACGACCTGGAACCCCGACGATACCAAACCCCAGACTCAGAACGCAACGACGAATACCATCTCGCGCCCGAAACGTCAGATTCCTCTGACGACGACTTCGACCAATACGTCGCAACACAGACAAGTGTCCGAACCGCGCCTTTCCCCTCGTCATCATTTCCTCCTCCAACATCTACTTCTCACTATCAATCTCAATTCCACACCCAAACCAGAATGTCAGACACCGAAGAGAACCACAAAACCCGAGACACCACCACTGTTTCACCCGCAGCCCCGTCGCCTCCAAAATCTCATATTGCTCCGCCGACTAAGTACGATGGGAACAAAGAAGGATTCAAAACATTCTTCCGCAGTGCCTTCATTTACATCCGTGCAAACAGGACTGCATTCGACAGTGAAGAAAAACAAATCCTTTTTATCCTCTCGTACCTGCAAGGCGGACTCGCTGGACGATGGGCAGACGAGTACGTCGACATTGCCCTACAGCACTCCCCCATCAACTTCGGATCCCTGGAGGACTTCACCAAGGAATTCAAGCGGCATTTTGAGAAACCGGATCAGAAGAAGGACGCACTGACAAAGTTGAACGACCTGCGCCAAGGAAAAATGACAGCCGATGAATTCTGGATTGAGTTTGACACTCTCCGACGCATTGCTGGGCTTGGCGAACTCTTGAACGACGAATATCTCATTCAACTCGTCGAACTACATATGAACAAACCACTGATCGACCAGATCTACACCGGTATGAAGATCCCAACCACCGTCGACGAATGGCGTACGCAAACGGTTCAATTGGACCAACAATGGCGACGTCGTCAGAACCAGATACGAACTATGAGTTCATCCACAAAAACACGATATAACCCAAACACACCAACCGCATCGACAACCCCCCGACCACAACAAACATCAACACCTCGTCCACAGTCAGAATCTGTCCCGATGGACGTCGATACACGACAAACGACACCCCGACAACAAACGTTTACTCGTTTAACGGACGAGCAACGGTTGGATTTCATGAAGAAAGGAATCTGTTTCAAATGTCGACAACCCGGACACATCTCACGCAATTGTCCGGAACAACAAGGACGGCAACAGATTCGTTCTATGGACACTGTTCAACAAACGCCGAGACAACAACAAGACGATGGCAAAGACGCTCGAATTGCCGCATTAATGGATGAATTGGCTGCGATGAAGTTGAAGCAAGAGGGTTTTTGAGAAAGCGACGTGAAGCGCAGGAGGCCACGATCGCACAACTCGAGAAAGATGTACACATATGCAAACAATTTAATGGTGTATTTTCGAAACTCAAAGACCTCCGCAATGACCTAAGACAACAACCAAAAGAACAACCAGAAACGAAACCGAAACAGGAAAGTAACACGTGGCAAGATACCCATGTTACAGCTGATGAAGACAAAACAACGAAGAAGAAAACAACGATCGAATCTGAATTCAATGCCATGGAAACGATTGTGGCTATCCGATCGACCACAATGGGTTTTGCCCTCGACCTCTTGCTTGATTATGATGTATACGGTCAATGGACCGAGAAGATTTCACCAGGTTTGGTGCTTTCTCTCAATCGTCGTACGATTGACGAAGCAGTTCGATGGTTGGTACAAAACATGCCACAAGAATCGTCACATGAACCACGAACTCTCGAACCAATACGAGCAGTAACACAGAAAGATTCTGAACTTCGTATGGCATTACTCGTCCATGGTTTCGTCTCGGTCACTCAAGATGGTCGTCAATATCCCATGACCGGTTTGATCGATTGCGGTTGTACGATCTGTGCAATCGATATCGGTTACGTTAAAGCACATAACATTCCCATGAAGCCATACGTAAACCCGTTCAACTCGTATATGAGCGATGGGACGCAACCAAAAACAGGACAGATCACTGAATATTGCGAGTTGCAAATGCGACTTGGGGATCATCAAGAATTACTTCGTTTCGCGGTAACAACGTTAGCGAAAATGGACATCTTCCTCGGATACGACTGGCTCAAAAAACATAACCCAGAAATTGATTGGCGCGAAAACGAGGTCAAGTTCTCGCGATGTCTTTTGGGTTGTGGCAAACCATCGACGATACGGTCAACCGAATTCAATACCGTAGTCTGGGAACGACCACTTTGGTTCGATCAAGTTATGGAAGAAACAATGAGCCCAGCGCATTTTTGTTCATTCATGACCAAATCAACAGAACTCGCGATCAATGCACAGAAACAACAAAAAGAGAAATCATTCGAAGAACTAATCCCCGAAACGTATCATGAATATCGCGATGTCTTTGAACCCTCTGGTTTTGATGAGTTACCTGCACGGAAACCTTGGGATCATGCAATTACCCTGAAACCGGATGCGCCAGACCACCACGACTGCAAGCTATATCCGTTGTCTCCCGTCGAAAAACAAGACCTCGACAAGTTTCTCGATGATAATCTCAAAACAGGACGAATTCGACCATCGAAATCACCTTATGCATCCCCTTTCTTCTTTGTATCGAAGAAGGACGCTGCCAAACGACGACCAATACAGGATTACCGCTGGTTAAATTCATGGACGGTCGATGACAAGTATCCGTTACCGTTAATTAATGACATCATCAATCAACTTGCTGAAGCAAAATTCTTTACAAAACTCGATGTTCGGTGGGGTTTCAATAATGTCCGGATCAAAGAAGGCGATGAACACAAAGCTGCTTTCTTAACCCCGAAAGGTCTTTTTGAGCCAACTGTGATGTTCTTCGGGTTGAAGAATTCACCACCAACGTTCCAACGGTTGATGAACCATGTCTTTCGATATGAAATTCGCGAAGGCTGGCTTTTGGTGTACATGGATGACATCTTGATCTTCTCAAAATCACTGGAAGAAAATCAACGACGCACGAAACAAGTCCTGAAGATCTTCCGGGAAAACAATTTGTTCCTAAAACCCAAGAAATGTACATTCGATAAACCAAAAGTCGATTATCTCGGCCTTATCGTCGGTGAAGGACAAGTCCAAATGGATCCCGTTAAAACTAACGCAATTACGGATTGGCCAGTTCCTACCAATCTCACCGAATTGCAACGGTTTATCGGTTTTCTAAATTTCTATCGTCGTTTCGTCGAAAACTTTTCCCAAATCGCTGCTCCTCTACATAGGTTAACAGGAAAAGCAAAATGGGATTGGACGGAAGAACAACAGAACGCATTTGATCGATTGAAGACAATTATCACAACCGATCCTATCCTTGTCCTACCTACACCCGATAAGAAATTCATCATCGAATGTGATGCCTCCGATTATGCCATAGGTGCTATTTTGTCACAAGAACAATCCGATGGGCTTTTCCGACCTGTCGCGTATATGTCGACAACAATGTCACCAGCAGAACGTAACTATCAAATCTTCGACAAAGAATTGCTCGCGATTATACGAAGTTTTGAGGAATGGCGTCATTTCCTACTCGGAGCAAAAGAACAGGTTGATGTTTTCACCGATCATCGAAATCTTGAATATTACCGAAAGCCACAGGACCTCACAAGACGACAAGCACGATGGATTGCATTCCTACAAGATTACAATTTCCGCTTGTTGTATAGAAAAGGATCACAAAACAAAAAAGCCGACCTCCTTTCCCGACGTGTCGATCACAAGCCAAAAGAAATAGACAATGCAGGTATGGTTGGTCTTACTAACTCATTGTTCATCCCACCAGAACAAGCGATCCGTCAAATATTGCATACTTCTCCTACAAACGACAACATTATTGCCCTCCATCATGACAATCCCACCGCCGGTCATCCCGGCCGTGACAAAACAATCGAATTAATTTCACGGACAACAACATGGCCAACTATACGCGAAGATGTAGAACGTTATATCAATGGTTGTACAGGATGTCAACAGAATAAACCACGACGTGGAAAACAACTTGGACAACTTTTCCCACATGACGTACCACCCTATAACTGGCATACAATTTCCGTTGACATGATTGGTCCCCTACCGGAGTCACATGGCTTTGACGCCATTCTAGTTGTTGTCGATAAACGGTCGAAACATCCTATATTTGTTGCCACAAATACGACATTGACTTCGGAAGGATGGGCACGACTATTCCGTGATCATGTCTTCAAGCGTTTCGGCATGCCACACTTTGTCATCTCCGATCGCGGTTCTGTTTTCGTCTCACGATTTATCACCGAATTATATTCCCTGATCGGTATCAAAGGACGCCCAACGACAGCATATCATCCACGTGCTGATGGACAAACGGAACGAATGAACCAAGAACTCGAAATTTTCCTTCGATTTTTCACCAATTATCGGCAAGACGATTGGCATGAATGGCTTGCCCTCGCAGAATTCGCATTAGCCAATCGCGAATCTTCCGCCATCAAAACTTCCCCCTTCTTTGCAACACAAGGACAACATCCATGGACAGGTCTCATGCCTGATATACACACACCCATCGCAAACGAAGCCGTTCATGATTTCATTACACGAATGAAAACGATACAACAAAAGATCGGCGAAATAGCGGATGTCACAAAGCAAACAATGAAGGATAAGTATGACAGTCATGTCAAGAAAATTGTCTTTTCCCCTGGTGATAAAGTCTGGCTAAACGGAAAGAATTTAACCACAGATCGACCCAGCAAGAAGCTCGATAATCAACAATTCGGTCCGTTTACCGTTCTCGATAAAATCGGTTCTTCTTCGTACAAACTGAAATTACCGAAAACCTGGAAAATATTCCCCATATTCAACGTCGCTCTCCTCTCTCCATTCCGACCTCCTTCTTCTCCCATCCAACAAAAATATCATCTTCGACCCCCTCCTGAAATTATCGACAATGACGATCATTACGAAATAGAACACATCCTTGATTCCTGTATACGCCGTAACAAGTTATATTATTTAGTGCATTGGCTCGATTACCCTCGCGACGAAGATTCTTGGATCCCCGCATCCGAAACCGCTTACTGCCAAGATCTCGTCGACGATTTCCATAAGTTACATCCCTGTGCTCCTTCCTCATTATCACTTCGTTCCCTTTTCACTCTCCCCCCTTCCGTCATCCCTCCTTTCTCTTCTTCCTCTATTTTACTCGCTATTTATCCCCACAATGCTGCCCTCATCCTCGACGGTTCAAAGAACCACGAATTCCGTAAATACCTTTTTCCTCCCGGCATCACACACGCTTACCTCTATGAAACCGCTCCCATTGATGCCGTTACCTCCATCATTGAAATCTCTTCCCCTGTCGTCGCTCCCGCCCGGATTGCTGACACCGCCGGATTCGGCAACCTCGATTTCAACTCTCGCAAAAAGATCTGTCCTTACGCCTTTCCCATTGTCCATTGCTATCGCCTCCCATCACCAATCCCTTCCGCCGCCCTCTCTCACGATTATGACATTTCCACTCCGCATCGTTTCTCTCTTCTCCCTTCTTCCTTCACCCGCGATCATCCCGTTAACCCCGATCACCTCGTGTACTAAGACCTACCCTAATCTTCCCTTTCGTATATATTGTCTGTTTTCTTTTCTTTCCTTCTTTCTCTCTTTACCTTCTTCCCCCATGTCTGCCTCAGACGTTTACCTCCCTTCTTCCCCTTATTACCGTCTCCTTCCTCCTCGCTTTCGCGTCCCTCGTTCGAAACGCCGCCTCTGCGATCGTGGTGTTCGCTTCGCTGTTGACCTCTTGCGTCCCTCTTCCTTTGGCTCCGTTCACCCCACGTCGGCTATCGCCCATCTTGGCGTCGACCCGTTCTTCGCCCCGCGATCCTTCTACTCCGTGCGTCCCATTGGGCCTCCCCCTCCTGCTGTCCCTCCCACCATCCCCGTCTGGTTCACCGATGATCCCGTCGATCCTTACCGCGAATTCATTGACTGCGCTGCCGTGTATGATTCCGTCTTCCCGCCGGTTAATCGGGACGATTCCCCTTGTTCCGGGGGTGTTGTTACGTTTTACCCCGATTTAACCCCCGCTTCCGACCCCGACGTCCCTGACTCAACGTCACAAGACAACATCATAACCTGGGTCCGGAACATCGTCGACGACAACCAACGACGGTATCCCAATCCCCGTGATTACCCTCATCAACCGATCACCGCCGATACATCATACACGTTGATACAAGCACTCAATAACACCGCGCAACATAATCATCGGATCAGCTGTCTGCTGACACCGGACCTACAACACAGCCGTTGGCCACCTCGTTGGCACCCCAAAACGTACAGACCACGAAGCCAAGCAAGACGCCGTTCATCCCGGAGCTTATCCTCCACGCAGCCACGCATGACGAAGAAGCTGGCCCTAAAGTTGTTCACTAGTATATAATCATTGACATTCGTAGTCAATAACTTTAAGTTTAGTATAGCTACTCTTCCCCCGATCGCTATCACGAAACCCAGATACCTCTCCTCTTTCATCCGTTTGTACTCGCTTTCTTCCTTATACATCCTCGTTTGGTTTATTGTTGCCGGAGTCCGCCGTCATAAGAACAGCGATCCGTAACACATCAGCACAGTGCGTTGCACAGTTGGTGACGCTAACCAAAGCAGTTGAGGCCGTGAAGGTTTTGCTCGACATGCAAATGAATGCCAAGAAGCCCCGTCGACGTCTGCAAAAATCGAGTATGTCTTCATGATTGTTTTGCACAAACTGTTGCTCATCTCACATTTGCCACATCAGTCCCATTGCCACCATTGAGCGTTCCCGTATCTACCATGAGTTGTGCTCCACTCACGCCAGTTTCTCTACCGCCATCCTCACCATCCCCTCCACCCACCATTACGATTAACATCTCCAGCTCGCCATCTGGACTTCATGTCTCACAACTGCCCACCACAGCCAACCCTTCTGTCTCTGCTGGTTTCAGCCCAGAGCCTGCCCCAGCCATCCCTTCATCTCCACCCATATCAATCTCATCAACGCCACCTTTTACTAATGACCACATCTCCGGCCTGCAGCTTGAAAAGTGGAAGGACCTTGTCCTTGCCTATCCGGAGTCTCGGCTGCGTCAACACAGCTGGGAATGGCGTGCCGAAGACTGGTTGCCCCACTACCTGTACCCAGAGGTCACAAGCATCACCGCCATCTGGGAGGAGTGGGCAAATGGCCTGGATGGCTACCTCTCCACACGCCAACTCGAGGAGCGGTGGGGGGCAAAGTGGAGACGGAATCTGCCCACCTTGAAGACACCCCACGCACGTCGGAAGAAGGTTGTACGGCTGGTACAGGAGCTGTCAAACCGGCACCGCTGGGACACGAAGCTTGCCCTTCGCTTCCTGCATGAGAAATATGAACCGCACTTTTCGGCTCGGAAGTTCTGTGAGTATCTCCAGAAGAAAGGAGGGACTGGGTGGGAAGATGTTGTGTCTGCCGCAGGAGGGTACACTTGATAAATATGCTTAATTCTACTTACTATTTTGTAATATACTAGCCATATTGAAACTGGTTCCCTCAATACATGCAGCCAAAGTCGCAAGGTAACCAGGCCAAAGACGGAAGCATGAGAACATGCTCATGTGATGAGTAAATGGCAGTAAACCGGTGGCCACCGGACCTTTTATACATAGAGTATACGCTGGGGTCGGCCTAGGCCCCGGTTACCTTGCCGGTAACCCCTCGTTGCGGTAACCGGGGGTCACCAGTGCAAAACATGCCATACACAGGTGTAAGCAACGGCAGCCGCGTGGAGATTGGAAATATTCAAACTCCGCCGCCATTCAACCTGTCAGCGCAAACCTTCGTGTTCGTGTCGTTGCCCCCCTGCCGTCGCCTCTCAACGTCTCCCCCTCGCTCATGCAACACACAAACAGCATGATGCGCCAGTGAGCTGCTGGCCAGCGTTCATGCCATTTCAGTACACTACAGCCCTCTAATACACCGGCCTGAGCCCCCTCTCTCACATCTTTCAAGTTTCAACATTCGCCCCCCCCCCACCCCCCTTTCACCCTTGCAGCGCATCGGCACCCCCTTGGATCTGAGTGATCGCATCTCCAACCAGGTCTCTGTATCCGCCAACACCTTCCGAGCAGCATCGTTGGCCGAAATCGATCCACTTTTGGCCACGCGGAACGCACCTCTCAATTGGTGAGTGTCCCCTTCCACATTCCGGCCCTTTTTTGACGGTAAAAAATTGTTCGCCACCTTTCTTCACCCAGCCGCATCGTTGACCGAGTTCATTGTGTCCATTCGGGGAACCTGCCCTTTGCGGAACGCATCACTCAATTGGTGAGTGTCCCGTTTTGACATCAAGCTGCCATCTGGCCCTTTTTCAATGGTAAAAAATTGTTCACCCACCTTTAAAAGATGGCCAGTGGCCCCCCTCACACGTCCCTCCCAGCCTCTCTGCCCCACGCCCGCTTCCAGTGAAGCTATGACTTGCCATTATCAAAGTTCGCAAGCCGTTGCCTTCATTTCTTGCGGTGGTTGCTGACTCCTCCCTTTTTCAGCACTTTCTGGCCGCTACTTGTTTTTCCACCCAGAACTACACCCCCTCCCTCTCGACATTACCTCGGCCAACTTCACAGCCGACGCTCACTGCTCCCTGCTCACGTTCGGCCATTGGTTGAGGCTCCCGTATCATTTGTTCGTTTTATTCATTTGATTCACCTCTTTTCTTTTTTTAAATCTCACCTTTCTCACCCAGCCGCATCGTTGACTGAGTCGCAGTGTCAATTCGGGGAATCTCGATGCTAGCTGATGCCTCTAAGCCACCACAAGTCCCTGTATGGCGTCCACCATCACCCCTCGCGCATAAACGGCGCCGTCTTGATGCCCCGATAGGCCAAGATGGTGTTAGAGACACCATTGACCTGTTCTCGCCTTCACCAATCCCGTTACTGCCTATTTTGGATGACAGCCCCATGGAGGCACATGAGACCAGTACACCGAGACCTGCCAAATCACATCATGAAGTGGTGGCATGTCTCACTTCCAACATCTCACCGCGCACACAGCGGTCAATGGACATACTTGAGAATGATTCTCACCGCCTGCGCCTCGAGATGGTTCAGCAGGAGCAGAATGGAAAACAGATGAAGAAGACCTACGATAGACACCTCAAAAGCTACCAGGATTGGTGGGAGCATACGCAAGTGGAGATTGCTGCTGAGGACTCCATGCGAGTCCCTATACCCGCTTTTCCTGTCACAGCTACAAAAGTCACACTCTTCCTCCAACATGAATCCACACGAGCAAAAGTAGGCATGCACCCACCACACTTGTGATATGCTAGGACTGAATTTTTTTTTGCCACCCAGAGAAAGCATGGCAGCAATGAGACAATTGCCGGTTCCTCAGTTGGTGTATCGCACATCAAGGGAGTCATGTCGGCACTCGAATTCCATCGGTTTCATCATCAGCATGAATACAAGAGTGACGAATCGGCTCAGATCAGCTTGCGCACAGACAGTCGCATCATAGCATTTGAGAAGGCTGTGCAGCACAATGAGCCCAAGCGTGCTGATGAGGCTCAGATCCTCAAGGCAGCAGGGAGCTCATCTGGTTCGTGCTCTTGGACTCACAAGGATTTCGGTCACTGACGTGCGTGCACTTGCAGACACGTACACTATAGATGAGCTCAAAAACTGCTCAATCTGGTGCCTTACCAGCACAGCCAGTAGCGCCGAGCGCCTATTCATTGCTGCCTGGGACCGTGTGATGATGCTGCTATCAAGTCAGACAGCGTTTCGGGGTGAGAGTGCCCGGATGCTGCTCTGGTCGGACCTTTTCCAGACCAGCATCCCGTTTGATGAAATTGCACCTGGTTGCCGTGTCCTTGTGAGTCTCACCCCTGTATTCTCTTCCAGCTGAGAAGATGACCCCATCGTGTTCACTCAGGCTTTGGAGGCACTGGCTGATAATGCAAAGCACAACCAAACCGGGCGAGTAGATGAGCATGGTGCCCTCCATCACCGTGTAACTGAGCTCTGTGGGGTTGGCGCATTGGCGCTCCTCTTCTTCACACATTTTCATGTTCTTTGCAAACCTGTTCCCGAATTTGCCCCAAAATTTGATGTGCCCCAGTGTGGGCAATATGGGGAGCGCTTGTGGTATCAGTACCACGTCTTTTGGCCCACGCGAAAGTCTCCATTGTCCCGCTTGACCTATGAGAGTGAGTGCTTGTTTAAATGACGCAGTGACACATGATTTACTGTCCTTCACAGACCATCGTGACCGTGTCAACACCATCCACACTGCCGTTGGTATCTCCATCTCAAAATCCACACATGCTACCCGTCCCTTTTCGGCACAGACTGCCCGTGTGCATGGTGCCAGCATTGATGGCACCAAAGCGCTTGGTGGATGGAGTGATAGCACAGGGTCCTTCCACCCATGCTATGATCGAGCCCTACCTGTTGATGCGATGCTTGGTGCGGCTATGTTCAATGCACGCAAGCCTGAGTCCTTCTGCCTCCTTCGTGATGCTCTCAGTGAGTTATTTCATTGGCTTGCTAAGCTTCTGGGTACTGACATGTCAGCTGCCAACCAGAACCCCCCGAAACTCTCACGAAGGAGATCTTTCCATGGGTTGAGCAGGAGCAAGCTGCCCTGGAGGCTCAGTCTGCCACAAACCCAAGTGCCCGAGACTAAGCTCTCAAAAATTTCCTCAGCTTACTCCTGTGGTTCCGTCGAGTCATCTTGCAGGACATGGCCATCCTGTCGTTGTCATATCCAACAGCACCTATCTTACAATATGCACCGTTCAACAACCCTACCTTCATTTCCTTCACGCACAGCTCCAGCACAGTCATCACAAGCGCTGAGGAAAGTGCTCGTGTTGCTTTGGAGAACCTGCCTGACAAGTATGCCCATACCTTTCGAGGCCTTGTCCAAGGTGCCACACTGGAGCAACAGCGTGCTTCAGCCCAGTGTGCCACGCAGCTGGAATCCTTGACCCGGTCTGTTGAAGCAATCAAGGCATTGCTTGATATGCAAATGAGTTCAAAGAAGTCACGGCATCGTGCAGGAAAAACCGGTGAGCTGACACTTCACTTGGGCCTCGTCTGCCAGCGGTTTATTAACAAATGCTTCAGTCCTCTCCCCTCCGGTGTTGCAGGCTTCAGCCGAACCACCACAAAGCTTGCTGGCTGCCATCACCAACCCACCACCTCCACCGCTGCCTCCAGGCCAATTGCCTACGTTAACAATCAACATCACAAACTCACCATATGGACTCAACATCTCTCCCCTGCTACCGTCAGCTCTAGCTGCTCCACCCCTCAGCGCCCCTCAACAGGCCCCAGCTGGCCGCTCCTCACCCCCCATGCCTCTCTCACCCATGCCACCTTTCACCAATGACCACATTGCTGATTTGCAACGTACCAGGTGGAATGATCTCGTCAAAGCCTACCCGGAGTCCTCCCTGCGCAAACACAGCTGGGAGTGGCGGGCAGAGGACTGGCTACCACACTACATATATCACGAGGTCACGAGCATTTCCACCATCTGGGAGGAGTGGACCAATGGCGTCGATGGCTATCTCTCGACACACCAGCTCGAGGAGCGGTGGGGAGCAAAATGGAGGCGGAATCTTCCCAACCTGAAGACACCTCATGCCCGCCGCAAGAAGGTGATACAGCTGGTCCAGGAGCTGTCAAGCCGACACCGCTGGGACACCAAGCTTGCTCTCCGCTTCCTGCGTGAGAAGTATGAGCCCAACTTTTCGGCTTGGAAGTTCTGTGAATACTTACAAAAGAAAAATGGGACAGGGTGGCAGGATGTAATGGCCGCCGCTGGAGCATACACTGTTTTGCGTGGGAAGTGTTTGAACAAATCCACACCAAGGGTTTCCGGAGTGCGTCGTTGATCGGGAAATTACCTTGTTGTCCTTTGGGATCAAGGATTTAGCTCTTTAATAACTCTGGGTTATTCCTGTTGGGTGGTTGGGTTGTGGTGTGAATCCTATCAAAGGTTAGCTTTGAGGGATACAACAAATACTTGACAATAATATAAGTCAGATGTATGACTTATAGAGGATGAGTGAACAGTGAGGTCTTCCCTACTGAAGGTAAAGACTTTGAGTGACAAGAGGTATGCAAGAGTATAAGCAGATAATAACTCAAGCAAGTACGAACAGTGTAAGATGAACGAGTGTACAACAGTCAAGTATACAAGTAGCAAGTATACAATGAGCAGAGGTACAATAGAGATGAGCAATAGATGATGGACGATGGGCGATAGACGATGGGCGATGGGTGAGTGTAACAGTAGATGTCAAACAAAAGGGAGGTGTGACAAAATACTATGTACAGAATGAATGAACTGAACAATAGGCAAGTAGGATTGATGATCAAGATATCAGACTTTATTCCGAAGCTTCAAACACACATTGGCTACTAGTGCAGAATAAAGTACTGGGATATCTTTGGTGATGATCAATAGAACTTGAAAGAAGATGAATGTGACTGTACTACGTGACAGAACACAAAGAATATATATCAAACAAGTAATAAGGGAGTATCAATAAATCTGAGATTGATATCCTTAAACAAATGAATGATGACTTGAACTGCAATTGGTATTTGGGTACTAGCTACTACCAAAGTAGGTAATACAAACAAATACAGAGGGGTGAATCAGAATCTGGGAGAGGGACTGTCCTGTGACTGGGCCTGTCAGATTAGGTGACTGAGCCATCTCCAGCAGAAACTGGGCTCTATATATACCTATTCTACAGCAGGAGTCATACTGAGTCATAGAATGGTATATCAAATGGAGAGCATAGGATATGACTCATAGGGAGTCATATAGAGGAGAGGCATAGGTTTATGACTCATAAGGAGTCATAATGATGAAAGGCATGGGGGGTTATGACTCATAAGGAGTCATAAGAAAGGAAGGCATGGGTTTGTGACTCATACAGAGTCAATTAATGAGTCACATAGGTATTATAATCAAAGGAGGGGGCATAATGAGTCAGAAATAGTCATAATTAGTCATGGGTGGTCATAATGAGTCATGGGGGGTCATGAGTATGTCATAAGGGTCATAATTTGTCATGGATAGACCAATGAGTCACATTTGATGGGAGTGAGTCATGCCACTGGTCTAATCTTGGGTGTGTGAATCAGAGGCAAGGGCTGTGCCAGGGTGTGCTTCTAGAATCATCTTCCTGAGGCTGTGCTTCTTGATCAATTGATGCCATGCCATGTGGGTATCCTTATCAGTTAAGAAAAAGATAAGATCAGGGCTGGGCTGTATTTGATCAATTGATATGAAATGTGATGTGCTTCTTGATCAGGGAATGATGGGTGGCATGTGTTATCTCTATGACTGGAGATAAGGATGTGGCTGTGCTTCTTGTGCTTCTTTGGCCTCTGATAAGATGTTTTGGGGGCCTTATCAGTTAAGATAAGGGTATTCCTTCATTTCCTCTGCATAGATAAGGGTTTTCTTGTATGTCCCTTCTGTAGATAAGGGTTTCCTTGCATGTCCCTTGTTTAGATAAGGGTTTCATGTATGTCCTATGTGCAGATAAGGATTTCCTGTGTGTCCTATATGCAGATAAGGGTATTCCTTTCTACTCCATATGCAGATGGGGGCATTCCAGTATGAATGGTCCTTGTAATGTGATGTGTGCTGTAGGGATGGTGACTAGTGACAGCATATTACTATGTTTTGATCCGAATCCTGTTTGGATCATGACATTCGCACAAGACAAGAAAAATCAACTGTCCCCAGTTGCTACTCTTCAAACAATGAAATCATTCCTCCCATCACCAAGATGCTTGTGAAATTGTCTATGCAAGGCATCTTGTGCATTTATTATTGTTTCGGATGTGTTCTTGGGCCATTCTGGACTCCAGAATGAGCAATATAAATTTGTCCTCCAAATCCGATGGAAAGGTGAATATGAAATGAAATTGTTGTGATGGAAGAATTCTGTGATGAACATGGGAGTAGCGATGGTGGGGGCGAATTCCATATACTGATGATGGCTTCTGAGGATGAGGGTTTACAGGGAGGATAAACATCATTTCTTGACTGACTTTCTGGACTTAGTCAGAGAGCGGTGAGGGGTGTGGAGCATTGATTTGGGTTGATGATAATACAAATTTAAAAAATTAAGGAACGTGGGGTGCTTCAAAAAAATATCAAGTGCAGAATAGCACTTGTAGAGAATCGAGCCAGTTCCTTGCAGCTTCAGCGATTCCTACAGTCCTGTCCGCCTGACCTTCCTGTGTCCAATGTTGAGGAACGGCTAATAAAAAACGAGTTCCGAAGATCGTGCTGCAAAGAAAAATAACATAACCATTCCTGATGGTCCATATTCTTTCTACATCTCCTGCTCCCATAGATCCAGTAACGTGCATTCCAATTGTAATCTGCTTAGGCGGAGTATAGTGAAGAAGCCAAACGTTGACTCCTTGAAGAAGGGGCTTCTGAATCTTGTTGAGAAGCGCTACGCTGAGATATACGGTTTCTTGATTGGGATAAGTGTGACGTAGGTGATACTGGGTAGGATAAATGCGGGGATGGGGAACGGGTGTGTAGATTCGATCAGGGACGGTTATGGGTGTCAAGTGGACATGATGACGTCTAGTAATGGCAATAGGAAAGGGGCTGATGGTAGCGCTGGTGACTTTGTTCGAAAATTGAGAGAGCATAGTGAATGAAGTATCTGATGAATTGAGTGAGGAAGGCATGATATTAAGGAATGTGTAGAACACTACTTGTAGTGTCCAAAAAAAATAAACAGGTTCGGCAATGAATGTATTTGGCATGACCGGCATATTGGTCCAATGGTTCTGATTTAGGCTAGTTGCGTGCCTGCGGCAACATAGTCTACATTAAGTAAATGATTGATGTGTCCCGATTTGTCAATTGGTAACAAATTTCCAGTTTGGGAATTCTAAGGGTCTGATGTGTGATGCGCCACATTTCGGTCCAGGCTTCTGGTCATATGGTTGCTGAGCACATGTGTGCCATGTGTTTGATGGGTAGGAGCGTATATTAGACTGACGTTTGCGTTCCCCTTTTTCCTCAGCTTTGTCCTGCGCGTTCGAGCGCCAGCTCCTTTTCTCCTGCTATTCTGCTGCCAGGGAATTGTAACTATCCACGGCTATGAATTCTGCTTGCCCCAATTCTTTATTCTTCTAAAAAAAAACAACGGCCTTTTCGAAAAAGGGTGGTGAGTCGTTCTTTTGTAAACGCTTTTCTTGTCATTAACTATTTCTTGGCCTAGTCTTGCGTTATTTTTCTAATTCCGAGCTTCAACGATTGTACGTTCATTTCCGGCAAACGATGGGAGGTGGGATTGGGGGATGTCCTTCCATAGAGCAGTACACTGGTCTCTGGGCGTGTAGCAGGGGTGGAATATCTGGGATTGGCTTCTAGGATCTGGGTGGGGTCACTGTTTGTCTGTCTCTTTTTACATCTCCTTTCCATACACATTTCTTCATTATTTCTTGGACTAAGCATGGCGCGATATCGTATTTTATTTCTTCCATTAATACTGGTGTGATGTATTTTTTTTTATCCGAATGAATGGAATCGGGTTCGCTAGGGGAATCATGGTCTGAGCTTGAATCCATGGGATTATCTGAATCTTCTGGATCAATCGGGTCTAGAAGGAATGGGTGATTCCAAGAAATATATGGTAAGATTCTGAACGCAGCGTAACATTCAGCATGTTTGGTTCCATCTAGTTCTTTCAATATGTAGTTCCCTTTGGGAGTTCTCTGAACAACTTCAAAGGGTCCAAGATAATGTGGTTCAGTCTTGAATTTTCCTACAGTAGACTCCAGTCTACTGTTCCGAATTAAAACTAATTCTCCTGATTCGTAATTGCATTTCTGCAGGCGTTTATGAAATCTGCGTTCAAATTGCAATTTTGATCTGAAACGTGCTTGTTCCAATGTGGTAGCTGCTTTGTCTATGTCTTCTTGGCTGAAAAAGTAGCTCCAGCACGTTTAATTCTGTGCATTATGCGATGTACATCACAAGCATGTTCCCAGATGAATCTCCTGATTCCTGGGTTGTCTGTGAGCACTTCTAGTTTTCCTTCTGTGTCCAGGTAATTTGAAACTGGTCCTTTGATAGAGCAATCATCAATAAAGATATTGGCTATCTCAGGCATTTCATCTTGAAGAACAAAAGTCATGCATCTCTGGAATTCAGCAGGTGAATTGGTGAATCCAGTGGGCAGTGATGTAAGGCGAAGTAATCCAAGGGGTGACCAAAATGCAGTCATATCGCGTGAATCTGGATGGACTTTCCTAGCATCAAATCCCCACATTAAATCAAACACTGTGTAGCATTGCCTTCCAGCAAATGGCTCCACAAAGTCATCAATAATGGGTAAAAGTCCAGCATCTCTGATAGTGACTTTGTTCAGAGGCTGCAGGTCATGGACAATTCGAAGCTTTCCATCTTTCTTCAACACACAAAACCACCTGGATCTATATGAAGATTGACTGGCTTCATATACATTGGCTTCAACCTTGAGCTTGAGGACTTCAATGACTTTTTCTCTAATTCCTGGGGGGATAGGGATGTTCCGATATACCCATGGGGTATGTGGGATTACTGGCATGATATATGGGGAGAAATATGAATCCTTGAGTGTTCCTCTCTCTTTGTCTTCAAATGCAATAGATTCTTGATTGAGGAACATCACATGAGCGAATAATTTCTCTTCTTCTGGCCATAAAAATCCTGTATGATTGATATTGAAAAACTCTAAATGTTCCAATGAGAGTTTCTGGGTAGGGGTGAATGTTGGAGGGTGTGTTGGCAATTGAGGGAGATTGGCAAGGGGGTCATGGGGAAACTGCCTTGTGACTCTAGCAGTCTCTGGGAATGTTCCTTGCACTGGATGCACTTTCTGATCAACTCTCTTGTAAGCTGATAGCACATTTGGATATCCTTCAACATTATAGTCTTGAGAAGGGACAATGAGGATGTCATCCTCACTGTATGGTAAGGTCTCTTCTCTTCCTCCAATGGTATAATAATAATCTGCTTCTTCTTCTTCATCATCCTCTGAATCTGAAATTTCTAGAAGAAAAGGCATAGCATCTGCCTCTTCAGAATTTTCATTTTCAGAGTCTGATTTATCTTCTATGTGGATCATGGTGTTCTTGACTGAATGATTAGGAGTAGGATTATCTGATTCTTCTTGGTGATGCACAGTGGCATACAGAACAAAGAGTTGTTCTTCATTGACTGCAGTGGCTTGTACAGTACTTGAATCCTCTGGACTAGTAATGGTACTTTGCAAGGTATTGTCCTGCAAGAAAAAATTTAAAAGAAAGCATAAATAAAACACAACAATTCTGGAGATTATGGAGATTAGGGGTAAGTGTTCAACTATAGTGAGAAAAAGGCATAACAGCAATTCTGTAAAGGAGAAGCAAATTCTGTACATCAATAGAAATAGCAGCATATAAAATAAAATCATTGGTTCAATTATACAAAACAGACTTGTCCAAATTGGATGCTGTCCTTTATTGAGAAGGCCTATGATGGGATTTGCTGAAATCCGGTGGGTCAAAGTATCCTTCATCAAAGAGAGCATTGATGGTATCAGAGCGACAAAAGCGCATGTCCAGGACAGCATTAATTGCATCTGCAAGTAGAAATCTGCGATTGGAACGAAATACCATGGAAGCATTTCGAAGAAATTCAATCTCTTCATGAGTGAGAAGAGGATTGGATTCCAGAAAATGAATAGGCTTGTTGTGAGAAGTAGGGTTGGATGGAGGAGGTAGTTTGTTTTCTCTGTCCAGAAAACGAAACAGATAGCATTGACGATAGAAGTA
This sequence comes from Hygrocybe punicea, assembly GCA_963556145.1. Taxonomy (NCBI): domain Eukaryota; kingdom Fungi; phylum Basidiomycota; class Agaricomycetes; order Agaricales; family Hygrophoraceae; genus Hygrocybe; species Hygrocybe punicea. The sequence goes on along the minus strand of OY744465.1, from coordinate 6,863,031 downwards.
GAGATGAACTGGATCATTGACAGGTCTCTGGTCAATGCGAAACTTCCAAGCTTGAGTAGCAAGTCTTGCTCCAATACGACGAATTCCTTCTACAATGGCACCACGAATTGCACTAAGAATTCCCAAATGAACATCCTGAGTAGTATGGAAGTCTGGCTCAGCTGCAAGGATCTGTGCTGCAGCTAAGTCACGAGGTTGTGGATGATCATGAGGTTGTGAGTGGCCTTGATCTGAAGTGGTAATAGTGAATACTTGAATAGGGGTGGATGAAGATTGAAGGGGTACTTCAGCTTCCAATTGACAGAGAAGATTGGTCTCTGGGAAATTAGACCTAAGAGCAGGGATGGTTTCCAGAGGGATAGGGGATAATAATCTGGGATTATTCTCTTGAGGAATATTGGTCTCCAAGGCATGTAAAGACTTTGCCTTGTCAAAAGGAATCTGTGTATCTTCATCAGACAATGAGGTAATCTCTGGTCCTTCTGGAGGGGGCCAGGGATCATCTGAAATGTGAATAGATGATGATGGAATGAATGGCTTGGCCATTGGATTTAATGAACTAGCTTTGAGGATGTCCACATCAGTTGTGGATACAACTGGGAGAGGTGGGTCACAATGAGAACTTGATCCTGAATTAGGGCTGATTGTTGGATGGTCCTTCACTTCATCCTCCCATCTAAACATATCCAATTCATCTTCTGAGTCTGTCTCCAGGTCCATTGAACAATCTGAAGAGTCTGAAGAATCTGAAAATTCTTCATCTGAAGATCCAAAAATAGATTCAGGACTGATCCAGGTCCTGCTGGGTGGGTGTCCTTGAATTCTATTGTCACTGTCTCCACTCTCCTCTAAATTTGGACAAGGTATGGGTGGCCTAAGAGTCTGAATTTTGGGAATGAGGGGTGTGTCTGAGGAGACACTGTCTTCTTCAGCTGAGTCTTCCTGATCCATGTACAAGGAAGAGCTGTCATCATTGGTAGAGGAAGATGGGTGTACAAGGTATTCCAGATAATTTACATTGGCTGGATCACTAGGATCAGCATTGGGGTGGACTTCATAAACAGTAGAAGGGGATTCTTCAAAGGGGTCACAATCTGGACTAATAGGATTTAATACTGGAGAATACATGGGTGACACTATGGGTGAAGGGGTGGCATAGGGATTTCGAAAGAAAGATGGGGAAGGAGAAGGAGGGGGTGATTGAAGTGGGGAGTGGAGGTCTTGAGGGAACCAAGGTCCGTTGAGGAGGGGTTTCGGGGGTGGTTCCTGTTCAGGATAGATGAGGCTAGGCGGCGTGGAGGGATTATCGCGTACTGCGGAAATGGGGTGACGTGTGATACGGATATTCAATGTCGCGAGGAAGCGCGAGGGGGCGGGTAGCTCCTGTGCCTCCATATCATTATTAACGAGAGCTGTAGATGGGTCATGAACCATACGTACTGATATCGCGTGTGATCGCGATTCGGCCGTGGTGTAATCGCGTAAGTCATTGTCAAAGTCGGGGAGGTCCATGTTGATGGACGGCACTATTTGTGCGACGAGGTTATGCACGAGGGCAGCTTCAGGGGGTTGCTCGAGGTGGGTACCGACATATGATGCCGGTTGTTCGTGACTGGGGGGATTATTTGAGGGAGGGCTTAAAAACGGTCCTGTAGCAGATTGAATGGTGAATAAAGCGGCCAATGGGGCCTCAGCGATGGCGACGTTCGCCGCCGGGGCGAATCGTTCGTCATCCGAGTCTGATTGATTCATCTTGCGAGGGGGTGGTGAACATTCTCTGAGAGTATTGGTATAGCTACTCACGGCGTCTCCGTCCCACTCCCATCCTTCAATGGAATTGTCGCAGTTCCATTCGTCGTCTGTGTACTCGCTCTGGTCGTCGCCATCGATACGGTCGTTGATGGCCGGTGTTGATGCGCGATGTGGTGAACGCGGCCTGGGTAGGCGCGGATTCGGGGTGTGCGAGATCGTTGTCACTGGGGTCAAAACCCAAAACTCTTCTTGTTTGTGACTATTTACAACAGCCACTACATACAAATAATAGAACAAATAGAGAATATAGTAAAATGAGTGAATACGTACCCAGAGATATAGATGTCTCTACATCCAGTAGGGACACAAATAGAGACTGTCCCCAGTCTCACATAAGGCAAGGGAGGAAGAAATAGGAAAAAGAAAAAGGGAGGGAGGGAAGGGACAATACTGAAAACAAAACAAACAAAACAAAACAAAAACAGAAATCCAATCAACTCAACAGGAATCTTCCAACACAAAGTCTTCCAACTTCTCCAACCAATCCACCAACTTTACCAACTTTTGCTCCAGAACCTTGAGGGCCTTGAGGGATAACAATGCTGACTCGAGCGCAAGCAAAGTCGAAGCAGGTATGTCGTCAGTGGCAAACGTGGATGTTGGCAACATGCCCTGGCCTGCTTCTGGGGATAACGACAAGGGTGTAGTGGGTACAAAGTCATGGAGCGGCAGTGCATGGGCGTAGCAAGACGGGGTCAAGCGTGGGGTCGTGGTATGGGCTACCAAATGGGCCTGCGAGGCTCCATGGGGTGGATCGTGTGCATGCGGGGTTGACTGGGGTGGCAGGTGACATGGTGTGTTGGGGGCATCAAAGAAGGAGGGGGGCGGACTCGTTTGGGATGGGAGGGGGCCATACAGAGGCTCTGGGGCGTGAACGTGGGCGTAGGGGCTGGTCCGTGGGTCCGTTGTTGGTCCTGGATGATGGAATGCAGGGGCCAATGGTGGGGCGATGTGGGACGGCGTTGGAGGCTCAAACGCGGCGGGGGCGGCTTGTACGGTGTCACGGAGGGCGATATGGGGGTCCTGTCGGTGGTACGCGGCTGCCGGGGGTCGAAACGAGAGCGGAACGGGGACGGATGTGTCAATATGCGCGCGGACGCATTTTTCTGGCGACGGCACGGGGTCAGACGGCGGGGGCGTGTAACGGTTCGCCTCTAGGGACGACGTCGAGGCCGTGGACGCGAACGCGGGGCGAAACGGGGGTGAAATGGAGGCAGACGCGCCGGGACGCGTGGAAATCGGCCTTGGGCGTGCGCGGAGGCGTTTTCCTGGGGATGGTGCGCGTTCAAACGACGGGTGTACGTCGTGGCTTGCATCCGGGGACGACGGAGAGGGCGTAGACGCTGACGGCAGGCGAAATGGGAGTGGAATGGGGGCAGAAACGGGGGCCGATGTTGAAAACGGCGTCTGCGGGGCGCTAGCGCGGATTCCTGGGGACGACGCGGGCTCAAACGGTGGGGGCATGTCACGGCTGGCCTCTTGGGACGACAGCGAGGGCGTAGACGGTGACGGCGGGCGAAACGAGGGCGAAACGGAGGTGGTTGTGTCGATACGCGTGTTTTCGACGCGTTGGGGCGCGTGGGCGGGTCGTCCTGAGGCTGGCGAGGGCGCAGACGGTGGCGGCGCATCACGGTTCCTCTCTGGGGACGACAGCGTGTCCGTGGGTGCAAACGGGGGGCCATTTGAGCCGGAAACGAGGGGGGACGCGTCGATACGCGTGTTAACGTTGCGTTGGCACGCGCGGACGCGTTTTCCTGCACGGGAACCGCGGAAACAGCGAGGAGGGGCGTACCTGGGACTGCACATGCAACAGCCGTTGCAATGCGCGTGCTTTCCTTCGACTACCGGGTCTCCGTTACTCGTTTCCTGCGCGAGACGCGCTCCATGTTGGACGGGTTCGTTGCGGCCGTTCTGGGGCTTTCCGGGTGCGGTTTTTCGAGCGGGATCTGTGGGGGGTCGTCTTCCGAGTCCGTTGGTGGTGTTTAAACGCATGTGGGGGGCAGGACTAGTGTAAATAAATGGAAATGCGAAGGGGTGGGCATGTTGAACACCGTGTGACGTGGCCATGACGCTGTGACAAAAAGGCCAAAAGGCCGAGTGCTGCAGCCCTGGAGGCGCGACTGGTACGAAATAACCATACGGAGGTGTCAAAAACATCAGAAATGGGCCTTAAGAGCTGGTGGGAGACTGGAGGTGCTTGAAATGCTGCCGAATACAGGGCGCTGTTGACTATGGGGCGCTGTTGCTGCCAGAAAGAGGGAAAGGTGCCAAAATGGCAAAGTCAAAGAGAGATAAGTGAAGAAGAGCTTGACAGTCCTCGCGGTGGGCTCCAGATGTGGTGAACGCGGCCTGGGTAGGCGCGGATTCGGGGTGTGCGAGATCGTTGTCCCTGGGGTCAAAACCCAAAACTCAACTTGTTTGTGACTATTTACAACAGCCACTACATACAAATAATAGAACAAATAGAGAATATAGTAAAATGAGTGAATACGTACCCAGAGATATAGATGTCTCTACAGCGAGATGAAAGAGTACGTGATGAGGGACAAGGGGGTGGTGATGATGGTGACGTGGCAGACGTGTGGACTGGAAAGAGCGGTGGAAATAATGGACGTGGATCAAACATAGATGATAAAGGTGATAGATGTAGCGTAGATTCCGATGTAGAGTCGTCCGACGTGGAATACGAAGGGGGTGGTGATACAGGATAAAATTGAAAAACGAGGTGCCCCATCCTTAACGAAGGAGGGGCACCGGACGAATCCATGGCGGCCAGCGTCGTATTTAAGAGGACCCCATGTTCGAATGGAGTCCCAAAGCGATCCCGCTTGGGAGGGAGTCGATATCCGAGAGGCGATGCGAAAAGGAAACGGGCTGATTGGGGTCGGTCTTCTATTTGATCGCCGAGTGCAGCAATGATCATCTGGGCCGCATTTGGGTTCCACTCAGTGTGGATCCAATCTACAGCACGAGGAAGTGGAATTTCATTGATTAAAAATTGGGGGGGGTTCCTCTGCATGCCAGAGGGTTCTGTGGTAGTCTCCTCTGGACCTGCACTTTTATCTGCTTGTTGTCCATTGTTCTCCAAAACTAATTCCACTATATCCTTATAAGAATAATTTCCTTTGGAATTTGATTCTGGTTCTGAGGACAATGGATGTTACGTTTTTCAACTCCGCAACTCCGATTCCAACTCCGTTACCCACCATGACGATTCCACTTTATCACACCTTCCTTTTTCATTTCATTTTGTCCTTTGTCTTCTTTTCAATGTCATTGTTTCTTCTTTTGGACATCCTTGTATTTTCTTGTTCTTGTTCTCTTCTTTCCCTTCTTCTCGAACAATCCAGACCGACCATGGACATATCCCACGTGACCTTGCTGTACCCGAATAGTCTCCTTGCCGACGGACATCATTGCTATTGTCTTTTCCCTCGCCCTGACATATTGTTGACTTCATCCCACGACAAACCGATTTACAATGGCTGTACTCCCAACACAGCTAATTACCGTAATCATCATTGGCAGCATCGCCATCACCTTCCTGATTGGTTTTTACCTTGTTATGATGTATCTTTGGCATCGGTACCGAAACCCTTCTGCCATCGATACTTCCGACTTCCACCTCGACAATATATCGACATGTAATTGACAATTGCCATTCTCGGATATTTGGTTTCCATATTCATACCCTGTGCCTACCATTATCCTCCCTGACGTTCCGACGACATTCCTCACCTGCATGCGAACTCTGATCAATCCCCGATCACGAGACATCTCACTGTTCTCTCTAATCCGACCATCGCCGAAGCACATTCTTTTGGATTTCGACCACAGACCATACGACTTCCCAAACAGTGAACCAACCCCTATCATATATTGTTCGCATGACACCGCTTCAATGCAGTACCCGACGACTTGTTCCCACAGCTTGTCACTCATGCCATGACTCGAAACCTTCACCCACATTCATTTATCCTTTTTCATCCATAACCTTGATACCTCCCACACTCGCTTACAACAATACCCTTTCTTGGACGAATACCGACATCAGGTGGACTGCATTGTTCCACAGACAGGACAAGACACCGCCCCTCGATACGTCATCGACACAGACATCGTCATTCAGTACAGCTTATGCTGTTCATATGTCTGACCTCGACTAGCCCACCATCCTAACACTCTCATCACCAATCCTATACTGGACGATACCCATCTTCGGCCCGACCATGCAACACACTGGCCAAACTGCATACTTGCCTGTTACAGCAAGTGTAGACCCCGAATTGGCAATTCTGCATGTCACATGATCCGATGACAAATCATCCGAGTCATCCGGACCTCTTCTATCCTCAACGACACCCAGGCCTCCAGTTGGATCGCGAGAACATCGACATGAGGGCGCCTCATGTGCGCCTCATGGTGAACACATGGTAGAGTTGGACATGTTGTGGCTTCATGGTTGTATTTCTATTTACCTCCCCTCAAGACCAGTCACTATATATACTGTTCTTGTTGTTGGTTCGGACTTTTTCTTCTTTTCCTTTCTTTACGTTTAGTCTGGTTCTTGGGGCAGACCCCCTTGTCTTGGGTAACCCCCACGGCTCGCAATGACTTTAGACCATGAACCTCCCCCCTTGTAGCAGTGTTATCTACCAATGAAACTGCTGTTCTTCCCTCTGGAAACCGCCCCCCTGTTAAGTTGATTGTTGCCGGAGCCCGCTGCAGAAGTGATCCGTAACAATGGAGCTTCTTCATGAGCCTGTCCATCAGATATCCTAGGGGGTTTATCAATTTCAGGGTCACTTCTGCAGGGTGTCTCCAAATCTATGATATCTCCATAAGAGTTAATTAAATCTGGAATGTCTTCCAAGGACATATTAAATTCCAGGTTATCCTCTTCTGGGTTTTGACAAATTCTTTCTTCACTGGAAGATAATTCTGCTGAATCCAGGGGTTCCGGAATGGGATACCTCCTAAATCTGGGTGGTATGCAATCTGAACTGGTGCTAGGAGTAGCACTATTGCATGAAGAATTATTTTCAGATGCAGTAATTGTGAAAATCTGGTCATGTCTCTGAGGAGCAGGATAATGGTCAGCCGTGACCATTATTTCAAACTTGGCTCCAGAGTCTGAGGCATCTTTAAAAACTAGATATGTTCCTTCAATCCGTTCATCAATAGTGACAAAATTTCCCCTTTGCCAGGGTCTTCCAAGAAGTAAATCAAATGGTACAGACTTACCAATGAATAGATCTGCATAAGTAAGAACACCTCCACATGTCAATGGGACATTTGGTACCAGACCTTTGAGGGTTCCTACTCCTCCATTAGCATCATTCATGGTAAGACCTTTTCCTAAATCAACTGGTCTGCGTATTCTTGCTTTCCAAATTTCTTTGTTAACAACATTGAGCTGAGATCCTGTGTCAATAATGGCAGTGATAGGATAATTATCACATTCCATTCTGAGCTTGATTAATATTCCATGTTGTCTTGGGGCATATGTGCTTGCAACTACAGAGACCTTGGGATTCTTTCTCTTCAGCATCTCTGTAAGCTGATCTGATAAATCTCTGGATGAAGCTAGAACTTCCCTAACTTGAAGAGTAACTGGGGTATCAAGGATTTGGTTGATAACCTGAGTATCTCCCATGTTAGGTGATAGTTCTGACTGCCTGAGTGGTAACTTGGGATGTGGAATTGACTTGTCAGGAGTTGCTTTAGAAGTGTGAGACTTGTTTGTAATGTCCTGCATTTCAATGTCTCCATTGGCAACTGGGGGTTGTACAGTCCTAGGTACTCTGATATCAAATGGAATGGGTTGCATTTGGCGAATTTCTTCAATGCGAGTAGGTGGATTTCCTTTAGGAATGTTGGCTGGTGCAGGAACATTTTCCTGATTGAGATTCTGCTTTGAAGCAGGTTTGGCAGTAGTGCCTGTAGATCTTGGTTTAAGGTTTTCCTTGTCCTTGTTCCTCTGTCTAGCAGGTGGGTAAACTCCATCAAATGCTTCTTTTCTGACAGAGGTAATCTTGTGCTGGCCTCTGTCAGCAGCCATAATCTGAACATCTTCTATACCATTGTGTCCAACATAAGTGGCAGGTGTATAAAATGCATCCATATCTTCTTCAGCATCTGACTGATAGTAGTCAGAGAATGGGTCTTGAAGAGCATAGAAGTTGGTCTGTAATACTTCTGAAGCGTTCCATTCTAGAGCATGAATTATTGTTTCACCCATGCGGCGGCGTATGTTGGATCCATCACTCTTGACTAGTTTCCCAAGGGGATCTCTAATGAGAGCTCCTGACTGAATAAGTTCATTTATCTTGGGGCATATCTGGAGTCCATGTCCTTTTATACCACAACCGAAACAGGTGATGGGTTCACGTTCTCCAATGTTTGCAGTGAATGGTGCTTTGCTAGGTATTTGATTCTGAAGGATTCCAGGAGGCTTTGGAAGGGTTCTTGGTTGGTGTAGGAGGGGTGCTTTGACACAATGGGCAACATCTGGGTCTAGCTTAATTGCCTTATAATAAGCTAGTCCATAACACTGATCATCCAGTGATAGGTTTCCCATTTGTTTGATTAGGGCTTCAACCTCATCTTGTACAGATTTGGTCTTCTTCTCTGCCCCTTTCTTGAAGGTATCCTTCCTATCAACATCCTTTTTGGTAGCTTTCTTGGGGGTTTCATCTTCAGAATCCACTTTATACCTGTGACTCTTCTTCTTCTTTTCCAACTTCTTCTTCTTGTATCTTTCATTGTAATCAGAATCACTTTCATCATCTGATGATTCATCACTGGAAGAATCTGAATCATCATCCCTGTCTCTATCAGGAATTTCATCATCAGAATCTGCCAGATTGATGTCAAATCGATTGCGTTCAAATAGGATTTCTGCAACCTTGATGACTTTGTCCATTGGGAATGGCTTGGTTACATCTAGAGGAGTTGAGCCAGAGCTAAGTCTGAGCTCAATGTGATGACGTAAATGCTTGTTGATTCCAGACCAAAAGTATGCAGCTTTTTCATCTGTGGAAATCTTCTTCTTGGCTTCAAGCCATCCTGTGATGGTAACAAATTTACGTTCATAGCGTTTCCATCTGGTAAGTGTCTTGATCTCTTTTTGTTTCCAAAGGCGTGTCAGAGTTGAGAGATCTCTGAGGATGTAACGTGTTTCTTTATAAGCAGCATCATAGTACTTCAAGAAGTCTGCTTCTAATTTGGTCCAGTCAGATCTCATGAAGCTATCCAGAGCTTCAATCAATTTGACTACCTTGCGAGAGCAATAGTCCACAATGCGATCACATTTGTCAGCATCTGTGAGACCATATGCTTTGCTAACTTGGTTGTAGTGCCTGAGGAAGCTTTTGATATCCTCATGGCTGCCTGTGAACTTTGATGGTGCTCCCTTCTGGCCTAGAAGGGGCATCATATCTGGGGTAAGAGTGGATGTAAGAGTCATTGGGAAGGACTATTAACTGTAGAGTTGATAATGGATATGAGTGGGAATATGAGAGAGTTATTGATGAACCTTGGCCCTCGCGGTGGGCTCCAATTTCTGTTTTGCGTGGGAAGTGTTTGAACAAATCCACACCAAGGGTTTCCGGAGTGCGTCGTTGATCGGGAAATTACCTTGTTGTCCTTTGGGATCAAGGATTTAGCTCTTTAATAACTCTGGGTTATTCCTGTTGGGTGGTTGGGTTGTGGTGTGAATCCTATCAAAGGTTAGCTTTGAGGGATACAACAAATACTTGACAATAATATAAGTCAGATGTATGACTTATAGAGGATGAGTGAACAGTGAGGTCTTCCCTACTGAAGGTAAAGACTTTGAGTGACAAGAGGTATGCAAGAGTATAAGCAGATAATAACTCAAGCAAGTACGAACAGTGTAAGATGAACGAGTGTACAACAGTCAAGTATACAAGTAGCAAGTATACAATGAGCAGAGGTACAATAGAGATGAGCAATAGATGATGGACGATGGGCGATAGACGATGGGCGATGGGTGAGTGTAACAGTAGATGTCAAACAAAAGGGAGGTGTGACAAAATACTATGTACAGAATGAATGAACTGAACAATAGGCAAGTAGGATTGATGATCAAGATATCAGACTTTATTCCGAAGCTTCAAACACACATTGGCTACTAGTGCAGAATAAAGTACTGGGATATCTTTGGTGATGATCAATAGAACTTGAAAGAAGATGAATGTGACTGTACTACGTGACAGAACACAAAGAATATATATCAAACAAGTAATAAGGGAGTATCAATAAATCTGAGATTGATATCCTTAAACAAATGAATGATGACTTGAACTGCAATTGGTATTTGGGTACTAGCTACTACCAAAGTAGGTAATACAAACAAATACAGAGGGGTGAATCAGAATCTGGGAGAGGGACTGTCCTGTGACTGGGCCTGTCAGATTAGGTGACTGAGCCATCTCCAGCAGAAACTGGGCTCTATATATACCTATTCTACAGCAGGAGTCATACTGAGTCATAGAATGGTATATCAAATGGAGAGCATAGGATATGACTCATAGGGAGTCATATAGAGGAGAGGCATAGGTTTATGACTCATAAGGAGTCATAATGATGAAAGGCATGGGGGGTTATGACTCATAAGGAGTCATAAGAAAGGAAGGCATGGGTTTGTGACTCATACAGAGTCAATTAATGAGTCACATAGGTATTATAATCAAAGGAGGGGGCATAATGAGTCAGAAATAGTCATAATTAGTCATGGGTGGTCATAATGAGTCATGGGGGGTCATGAGTATGTCATAAGGGTCATAATTTGTCATGGATAGACCAATGAGTCACATTTGATGGGAGTGAGTCATGCCACTGGTCTAATCTTGGGTGTGTGAATCAGAGGCAAGGGCTGTGCCAGGGTGTGCTTCTAGAATCATCTTCCTGAGGCTGTGCTTCTTGATCAATTGATGCCATGCCATGTGGGTATCCTTATCAGTTAAGAAAAAGATAAGATCAGGGCTGGGCTGTATTTGATCAATTGATATGAAATGTGATGTGCTTCTTGATCAGGGAATGATGGGTGGCATGTGTTATCTCTATGACTGGAGATAAGGATGTGGCTGTGCTTCTTGTGCTTCTTTGGCCTCTGATAAGATGTTTTGGGGGCCTTATCAGTTAAGATAAGGGTATTCCTTCATTTCCTCTGCATAGATAAGGGTTTTCTTGTATGTCCCTTCTGTAGATAAGGGTTTCCTTGCATGTCCCTTGTTTAGATAAGGGTTTCATGTATGTCCTATGTGCAGATAAGGATTTCCTGTGTGTCCTATATGCAGATAAGGGTATTCCTTTCTACTCCATATGCAGATGGGGGCATTCCAGTATGAATGGTCCTTGTAATGTGATGTGTGCTGTAGGGATGGTGACTAGTGACAGCATATTACTATGTTTTGATCCGAATCCTGTTTGGATCATGACAACACTTAAGAAAAACATGCCTAACTAGCAAATTTCTTCCTCTTAAGTATCGTATAATGAATACATATGGCATTCGAGAGTTAAAGCTTCTGAAGGATGAGTGTTGAAGAATTTATTGTAATTGTTTCTTAGGGGAAGCTGTTCCTTCCATTTTTAAGTCACAGAAAGCTTTGCCCACCCAAAGCAATTCTTGTTTGTGTCCCACTCCCAGGTGATTGCATTTGCATTTACAGTGAAATCCTCAATATACAGAGTTGAAGTCTCAAGGTAACCGGCCCATTTGCGCAAGCGTGAGAACATGCTTATGTCATCGGTAAACGGCAGTAAACCGGTGGCCACCAGACCTTTGGGACATTAGGTGATTGTCTATTACAATCCGTAGACAAGCAAATGGTGTGATTAATTTAAGTGACGAGTATACATAGGTACAGGAATGACTATAGGCAAGTGTAGGAGGGGGTTAGAAGCATGGGAGGCGCCCGTCTGCTTGCATGAGGCAGAAAGGGTAGCTGGAACAGTGAGCAAATGCAGAAGGAGAGTAACACCGACGCTATCCAGCCACTCCACTCTCGCCACCGCACATCGGCTGTCGTGGCCATCGTTGTCGTTGTCGTTGTCATTGTCATTGTCATTGTCGTTGTCGTTGTCATTGTCGTTGTCGATGTTGATGTCCTCATGTGCTGCTGCCTCCGCTGTACCTGCTGCCACTGTCATCCACCACCACAGCCACCATCCGCTGTCTTCTTCATTCGCTGCCACCGCCCATCGCTGCCTCCGTCGTCTTCGTCGTCTTTGTCGGTTGTCGGTCAGTAGCGAAACCCACAGGGTGTGTGGGCGCACGCACCTGGTTGTCATTCCATATTCGTGCCTTCGGGCCATGGTTTTCGTCGTAGACATGGGCCAATCAGTTAGGTGTCATCAGCATTATCGTCAGAGCAGGGTGTGAGGAAAGGCAGGGGGATCTGCTCCGCCATCTGCTCCTCGACCCGCTCATGTCGGACTTCCTCCTTGTTGGTTGTGCTGTCAATGCTGACCGAACGTTCACGCGATCACAGATCAGCCGTCCTGGGTTCGTTTCAGTAAGTGCATCAATTGTAATTACCTGAGTTCCTTCCATCCCCTGGCGAAACCCGCAGTATCACGGGTAAGGGTAGCGGTTGGGGCGCAAGGGTGTAGGGCAGTGCGAGAGGTGCAGCGAGATCACGGAATGGCACGGGATGTGTAGGGTCGGCGCAGATGACGGGGAGCATGAACTCGGTGGTGCACTGGCAGGAAACGAGACCGGCAGGTCACGCATGACGAAGCCTGGCAAGATGCCTGCACAAAAAAATCAACACAAGCCTCGTTGTCAGTTACTCCCAAAAGATCCCACCCAAAGTAATCTGAAGTCTTTCATATCTTTGCAGCGCCTGACGAGAACATCCGAGCACCAATGGAGCTATATTTTCAACTCGGTTTATTGGATGTGAAGCTTGTAGAACATCTCAAAGACCACTATGATATTAATCAATATGGGCTAAGGTTTGAATCCTTGACTCGGATTGCAAACTAATATGATGCATTTAATTCACTTTTCTGTTCTGACAGTGTAATAACTATTCGACGACTCAGAAAACAGTGGGGCCTCCAGTCCACATGCCAGCAAAAGCACACAGCCGAAACGATTTTCGAAAAAGTCAGAGATATCCGGCAGCGATTTCCTTTTCGTGGTGCCGAATCCATCCGCAAAAGTTTGAGGGAACTTCACGGAGATCGTGTTCCCAGGTGTGTCGTCATTCCTATCAGAACACTTTATCTGTTAATAAAATGAAACTCAGGGAGGTGATCGGAGAACTTCTAAAAGCAGTGGAGCCTAAGGAGGTTGAGAATCGTCTTCATCGCTGTCTGAAACGAAGACGATTTTGGGCCGCCGGGGTCAATGATGTATGGCCTCAAGATCAGCACGATAAGTGGGGACGTTTTGGTCTCTGGTTACATGCAGGGTTGGAAGCGTTCTCAGGCGAGATAAACTGGATCAAAATATGGTGGACCAACAAGAATCCAACACTTATCACAAGCTATTACCTGGAGACCTGTCGGAGAATTGGTGGTGGGTGATTCTTTTCTATGTTTCTGAGTCAATTTGACTCCTGGTTACCTGTAAGGTGTACCTGTCATAACGCAGAGTGATCCTGGGCTTGAGAATACTGGTACCGCCAATTCACACACTATGATCCGCCACTGGCTCGATCCCAGTCTTGCTGACACACTACAGCACCGCTATGCAAAGGGTCACAATAACATTTTATCGGAAATCAAGTGGTCTGTGTTCCGCCGTGATTTCTCTCCTGGCTTCGAAGACATCCTCAAAGAAGGGGTTCACAATGGGTGGTACGACGTGAATGATGTTCTTGAAAAGTAATCTATTATTGCCTTCAGATATTGTCTATTCTGACTATTTCTACTGTCATGTAGCCTAGTCTTCCGTTGGCTTGCAATTCCTTGGCTTCAAGCTGAGATCAACGATTGGGTTAGCTTCAAGAATAGAACGGCTCCTCGTGCCGACAAAAACAAGATCCTACCCCACGGCATTCCATCCCTTATCAGGGCCAAACCACATCAATTTGATGCGCTTGATTTCAAAGTATTGTACCGCAATTATTCCATTGATACCTGTTTTCACACAGCGAAATAGATACCTGTGCCGCCCGAGCTATTCAATGAGGCCAAATCCCTCTATGCACCTCCTGACCATCCAGTTTTCGAGCTGGTGCCTCCCCTGTTTCATGAGCGTGCCAGTAAATTGTATGCGGCGATTGGTGATCCTGTGGTATCTTCGAAGTCATTTTGGGCAACGTATCACCAACTACTGCAAGCCTTCCACGAGAATGGAGAAGCAGCCGAACTTGGTCCTGTCCTAACTGCTCACCTCGAAACCGTGAGTCGTCTTGAGCAGGAAAAGATGGAGCTTTTACTGAACATGAAGCCATTCCGCAATGGTGGCAATGTAGTTGGACCAAAAAGACATAAGTACATCGGTGGCTTGGTCAGTCCGCCCACTCAAGGTCTTCGGCTTCATGGTGCTCGGATCTTGTCAGATGAACAAGAGGAGTCAGAATTGGATGGAGAAGTTGAACCCGAATATGCTCATTTTACCACTGATGAAGACGACGACGAAGGTGATGATGGTGATACATAGTTCGGTTCATGTGATATATATCTTGATAACATGTGGCCTCGTCAATGGCAGACAATGAGGAAATTTCAAAATTAAACTGACAAGATGACAATTTGACATCACACAAAATTTCAAAATAAACCGACAAGATGACAATTTGATTATTACAACACAAAAAAAGGAATCTATCATAGGCCGGCTCCTGTTACTGTCGGCCAATGTTGCTGCTTTGTGTAGAGAATTGCATCGGAATTGTACCATCAATTTGATGAGTTTCTGTCACATTCTGGAAGAGTGGTGTTCTGTGACTAGCTTGAGAGGCGGCTGACGGAAGAGCTCTGCTAGATGAGGCTGAAAGAGTGGAGAGGCAAAAAAATGCACAGAACACATTGCAGGTATGTTCAATGGTGAACCTGTCATGCGTGGATGCAAGATTTCCGTCAGCAAAGTTCTGCCCGGTCTCACTGTACAGTTGAAAAACAGTCATTAAGTTGTACAAATAAGAAGTGCTGTCGAGCACCTATGCTGCAGTAATGATTTGTGGATCAGTGAGCAGATGTTTTCCACCTGAAGGTCATGCAATTGTGAGGGGAAATCTCCGAAGAGCATACACGCATGTACCCTGAAAATCTCCCACAAATGCCAAGCTCTTCGTTTTTGAGTACTGTACGTGTTGACAAAATGCCATGAACTCAGCTCTATGCGCAATATTCTTGTCGCCATGGAAGAACAGTTCAGCCGAGCCATTTCCAATGTATTTGACAAATTTGCCATCAACCGCTTCATCAATCATCTCCTCAATCATGTAGATATCGCGGTTGCCAGCATCAACAACAGCAAGGGCTGTTTTGATGAACCGCATGTCCGGAATCTCGAATGGGGGTTTGCCAAGCAATTGACACTGTTCATCGATGAAATCATACACCAAATCCATCAATGCTGAAGCCCAGTGCAGACAGTTGATCTCGGAGCTAAGTTTGGTTATTTGCATTGTGTTATCAAAGGTGAGATGGATTCCTGATGCTTTACATCGATACCAGCACTGCTTGATGCATATCTGGGCTGAGGGTCCCAAACGGAAACCGTTGGTATGGCCAAATGTCGCTTTCTTGAAGCCACCGTATTTTGCTGATGCATTTGGGTTGAAAATCAACATAACGTGGACAGGATTCTTGCAGTCTTCAATGGCATGGAATGGCCGTGCATCAGAGACTAGATTGGTGAATGAGATAGCCGAGGTCGGGTACATTGTGCACGAAATGGAGATGGTATTCACTGCAGTAACTTAGAGCATGGAAAGGAAACATATATTTGAAGACATACTGAGTGATTTCACGACTTTTTTGGATGGAGCTTTTTGAGCTTGGAGTGCTCGTCGGACTGCACTGGCACTTGGTGAGTTTGGTGCTATAGCTGGCCGCTTACAACTGACACCAGTCAATGATGTGCCAGTGGGACTCTTCGGCTATCGCAAACTTGACATTAGAGACTTCTAAGTCTATTGGCGCTGAAATATCTCACTGAAAGTTGTCGCTTTTGAAGGCCAGACAGCTTAGAATGTTGATTTCCATCATCCTGTCCTTGGTCGTGTGGGCATAATGCTGACTGATGGTTGCTACCCGGGGGGGTGGAAGGAATGTGATGCTATGCTGGCAGTTGATGCATTTAGTTATTGCCCATTGTCACATAAGATTTACAGAACAAACCTGAGTTGCCACGTCATGGTCAACTGTCTCAAGTTCCTCGAGACGCAATAAAATTTCTTGGTATTTCTCATGCTCCAGCTCAAGATATACTTCGACGCCTTTTCCAGCATGAAATTGAACATGCCTCGCCTTTCCTTTTGCTACGAAGAACTTCTGCGCGATCGCATCAACATCTGGGACCCCCAGAAGTGGTATCATCTCGACCCAATCTTTGCTGCAAAGTCGGACATCATCTATGGAGATAACAACATCCTTTGACCACTTCAGGAAGAGAGGACGAAGCATCAGGAATGTGACATTCTTGAGGTTGTGAACTCCAATATGAATGGGGACATTGTTGATAGTTTCAGAAATGTTCTATGCAAACTGTTAGCAGAATAAGGACAAAACAAAACTGGACAGACTTGCAGATACTATGGATGGATTTTTATAACCAGGCTTCAGTAACATCATCGTTGCTTTGACAATTACTAGCTCATGGTTGTTGGATGCATAGGCACGTTTTGCAAAATAGTCCCGCATCTCGTCATACTTTTGGTGGGCTTCTTGGTATCCTGGGCATGCCGAACCTTGGACAAAAAAATCCGGTATATTCATGCTTGGTGCAAGTTGACCTGGCGTGAATATTATTGGGCCACTGGTCGGCTGTTGCCCATTGTTCCGTTTAGGCCAAGGCTGTCGCAGTATGGTATTATTTTGCTCCTGGTCAGCAAAAGCGCCCGGTACTGGTGGGGGAAGCATCTGACGGTTAGGTAATTGACGGTTTTGTCCAATTGCTGGGGTCGGCCCAATGCGTGTAGGATGGGAGGTTCCTATAAATAAGAGTTGAGAATTGCACACTTGGATATATGGACTGAGAACCTTCTCGTTGTGCTGCAGCGACATCTTTATGTATTTTACTGTGTTTTGCACTGTCACTGGTATCTGAGTGTACCTTCAGTTATTATTAATCTGAACATGTAGGTTGCTTGTAATGTACCTTGTGCACGTCGAAGTGACTCAGTTTTCTGAACATGGTAGCGGTGACAACCACTACAAAGGTGTTTACCCGGCCTACTGGGAATTTTGTCATGCATGTAGAATAGTTGTGTGCCTCCTGGAAAAGAAAGCTTGCACCGCTGGCATACAACCAGTTCATCACCTCCAGTGGTGAAATTGGCCACTTGGTTGGTTGACATCTTTGCGTGCTGAGGAAAAGCTTAAAATTTTGATTCTTCTTCCTACACTCGGAGTTTGTATACTATGAACAACAATATTGCTTCAGCACTGTACGGGGTCATTGCTGGTGGCTGAGGGATAATGGCTCGGCATCCCCTCGATTTGGACCTGCCAATGCTCGATTTGGACCTGATCACTCTCGGTTTCCATACAGTCTTATTACAGCAAACGAAAAAAATGTATGCCGTGCCTTTGGCTGGGACTTGACAATTTTGTGCCATTAACGGGGGATCGAAAACATAAAATTGATTAGTTTTCCCCCAACTGTTAGAAAATCGTTGCTTTCTGGAATTCATGGTGAAGTGCAATGTGGGAATAGAACGCAATCAGGATCAATACTACCCCAAGTGGAAAAAATTATCTGATCCTACCTGGTCCAAGTCACTCACCAGCTTAGACGGTGACGTAACCTCTGATGAAGAATACATGATTGGGTGAGTTGCAATGAGGTCGGTTCCGAGATTGTGCAACTCGATGCGTTAACATTGCGAAGACTACACCTGGGTTTACCGGTAGCAGCCAGTAACGACATTGAGCGAAATCAGGGCGAAACGGTGCCAGCAGCATGATGCCGGGGGTCAATGTTGCTGTGAGATCAGCGATGGCAAAGCAAAGATCCGAGCCACACGAGGGGCAGTGGGTGATGTGTTGGTGGGAGCAGGAGGAGGGGAGTGTAGCTCTTCCGGTTTCAAAGGCACCAGGGAGTAAATGCCAAGGCAACGTCGAATAAGTGTTATCTGGGCGAGTCGACCATCAACAGCGGGAACCAGCAATGCGAAAACCTGCGCATCCAAGGAGTTAAGCTGGACCTCAAGCTGTACCAGGGGAGGAAAGACATACCTTCTGTAAAGGCACTGGGTCAGCTGGCTGTGTCTGCCTCGGATAGTCCACGGCGTATTGTAGAACTGGTGTATGTAGCCTTGAGGGATAGGGCAACGTGGTCAAGAGAGAGTAACCGTAGCGACAAGCGGCGCATTCTGAGTCGTCGGTCAATCACTTGCACAATACACTTACGAGTTATGCCGTTCCCTGCATGGGCTTGAACTGGCGTGGTTGGGCAATAAAATGCGTAACTCAGCAGCATTCAACACCTAAGCCGTATCACCAACAGAGGGAGCTTACTGGCCTGAACTATTGCTTCACTAGCCGAATTAAACAGATGGTTGCTTTGGTTGCCGAGCTTTGTGAGGCAGATTATGCAGCGATGCCGGTATGTGTCACGAATTGGGTGGTTCCGAGATAGGCTAAGGGGCGTAAGCGGTTACAGAATGGCGGTAAAGGGTGGGGGGTTAGGGAACGGTGAGATGGATGTTATTATCGAAATCTTGAATTGAGAGGTTTGCGAGTTTGGGGAAAAATGTTTTGTTTTCGACTTTGACAAACCGGCAAGCTGAAGAGAAAGTTGGCCCGGAGGTTCGGCTTGACGGTGCCAGATGGGAAAGTGCTGACTAAGCAGAAAAGTCCGAGATCGGCGATTTTGGAAGAGGTGCCGAAGGAGGACCAAATGGAGAAGAAGGTCAGCGTGGCGAAAACAAAATATTTTGAGCACAAGGTAAGACTCAGAATCAGAAAAGAGGGCCGTATGGCGATCGGGCGCGAATCCGAGTATACCAAATGGAGCTCAAGCTCACAACAGGCGGATTGCGATCGATCGTAATACGGCTTCCCCAAACGAGGTTGAGATCCATCAGGTGGTTTGCAGTATGTGTATACGGGCATGTATGGCATGATTATTCATCTATTACTAACAACTTTGGTATGTTATTTCTGGTACGGAATTCTTCTAAGGAGACTGCAAGTTCTTGGATTCGTTGCTTTTTGTAAGCTTTAGTGATATTCATGGGCAGGATTTCTTCGATGCGGCGCCAGTACAAGAGGAATGCGAGTGATGTCCAACCGCCGACGGCTGCTACGATTTCTGGGGGGGTGCCGGCGAGGAGTAGTTCGGAGGCACCGCCAATGCGGAAGCTGTGTCCGAGAACGAGAGAGAGGGAGGCTGAGGACCATATCTTGGTACAGAAAGCAAGAAAGTTGTGCTTGAGAAGGTGGGACCATTGCCCGTTCTTGTTGAGAAATGTGAAAAAGGGGGCATGTGCAGGTACGTTGGCATTGATGAGCAAGTGGTTCTGGAGAGCTTTTACGGGGCATAGGGGGTCATTTCGTGCTGTGAGGACGACGGTTCCTCCGTCTTCTTTGGTGGATTTCGTCCATGGGATGTGGAAGGAGGCGAAGGACGATTGGTCCGGGTTGGATTTGAAGGTGACGGTGGTGGAGCAGGGGGCATGGAATTTGGGGTCGAAGGCCGCTATGGAAGGGATGGTTGTTTCTCCAAGGCGGCGACAGCCCCAGAAACTCATAGTGGCGACAGCCCAGATGGCTGCATGGAGGGGGTTGGAAAGGTTGAGGGCGCTTAGCAGGCAAGTTAGGTGCTCCGTGGTGACGGGGGAGCATTTTTTCTTGCGGAAGGTAGAGCCTTCTTTGTTTGCCGTGGTGCGGGCCATTTGGACCCAACGCGAGTCGCCATTCCAGGGGGCGTCGTTGGTTTCATGCCAGGCTCTGATGCTGGAGAGCCACGATTTGATTGTGCAGCCGGAGACTTGTGCGGAGTGGACACTAATGAAGGCGGCGAGGAGGATGTGGGAAGCGGGCATGCGGTCAGATTCGGGGATGCCGTGTTGGTCGCAGAATTGGGTAAAGCGAAGGAGGCCGGCGCCATAGGAGGTTTTTGTGGCGGGGGCAAAGGATGCATGGATGGTGTGGAAGGTGAGGTCTGCTACATCTTCGGGGAGGGAATTTCTGACAGTGTGTTAGAAACGTAGGGAGTGTGGGGTTGACCAGTAGCGCAGGCGGTCGGCCGCGGCGACGTGGGGTCTAGAGAGGTTAGGAGTGATGTTTTGACCGGCCTGCGGTTTGCGGGGGTTGATGGTTCGAGCTGTAGGGGTGCGCGGTGGTAGGCTAGGTGGAGTTGGGAGAGAGTGAGCCCGAGAGCGCGGCCGACGGGGTTTGGGTTTCTCCACCTGAGGTACCTCCTCTACAGTCGCGGCAGCACTTGCTGCCGCAGCGTTCCAAGATTTATATCTGGGTTATGGGTTAATGGGGGAGGAGGGGTAGTGGGGGGGTAGTCATACCTGTACATGAACGAAAAAGGGGCGGAGCTCTTCAGGGAGCTGGAAAGACGAGAAGAGGCGGTTAGCCTTGGGGCCTTCAATACCACGCGATATCGGGTCAGCTGGGTTTAGCGGGGATTCTATGTATTGGAGGGATAGGGAGATGTTGGAGGCAGAGAGGACGGAGGCAGAGCGGCGGATCAACAGGTTGACTTCAAAGTTGCGGCTGCGACCCTTGTCGAAGGCGGCAATGATACCTTGGTTGTCGGAATGGATGAGTAGGTTGCAGTTCGATAGGTTGTGTTCTTCAATAATGTAAATGAGGAGTTCGAGGGCGACGCCTTCGAGCCAGCCAATATCTCTCGAGGGGCCGATCCAATCTGGGGTGAGTTTCCAGGCATCCCATTTGCCTTGGAAGAGGATCCCAATGCCCCAGGAGGTGGATGCATCAACGAAAAGAAGGAGGTCTGTGGTGGGGCCTCTGGGGCGGAGAGATCGAAAGGCGTTGGGGTGGGATAGAGTTTCGGTCCACCATTTGAGGTCGGAGATGAGGGATTTGGGTGGGAAGTGGCGGGTGAATGTGTCGCCTTTGAAAGAGGCGATGAAGTTTGAAAGGGAGGCAAGGCGGGAGCGGCCGTCAGGGTATACGAAGGCGATGTGACATAGGGAGCCGTGTATTTTCATGACGTCTAGGATTTGGCAGCGGTTGGTTGAGAAGGAAGTGATGAAGGAGCATGAACAGAGGAGGAATTTTTTTCGTTTTGGTTCGGGGAGGGAGACTTGCTTGGAGTCGATGTTCCATAGGAAGCCGAGGTAGGTAAACGAGGAATCGAAATCTTGGCCTTTATCGGGGTGCCAGGGGATTTGGAGAGGGGCGATGCGCTGTAGGGTGCTAGCACGGTCATAGGGGTAAGTGTAAGGGGGGGTGGAGCCGGTAATGGGGGTGCGGAAAATGGAGAGGTCATCTTCATATTTATTAATGGGTCGGACACCTTCGGAGATCCAGATATCCACGCCGGCATTGGAGATCATACCGGCGTTGCTGCTCGAGGATGAGCATCCGAAGGGGCAAACGTGGTCTGGGTAGAAGCCTAGAGTGCTTTGTACTACAAACCATGGTTTATGTTCGGGGTGGATGGGACAAGTATGGTGGAATTTTGCGATGTCGAGGGTCATCGCTTGTGTTCCAGGTGGAGCGTTTGCGATCTATGGGTAGGGGTGTGAGCACCGGAATGGGTGACGGGTGCCAGAATGGGCAATAAGGAAAAAAGTGGCCAGGATAGGCGATGACGGGTGCCAGAAGTTGGCAACGTACACCAAAATGGGTGTAAAGGTACCCTCATGGGTAGGGAGTGGGACCCTAATGGGTATCAAGGAGAAGGGACTTACTATCTCTGAAATCTCGGAGACGGACGCAAAGCGGGTGGGGAATTTGGCGTTGTCGACGAAGTGGTTGGTAGAGGGGTGCAGACGGTCGCCTTTGGATAGGTGGCGGCAGATTCTGAGTTTGTCTGGTAGGCCGTCTGGTTGGGGTTGGGAGTCGACAATGATTGGGGATGATTGGAACGGTCCTTTGAGGATGTCTTCCATTTCTTTGCGTGAGAATGGGCCGCTCATGCGTTGGGATTTGACTTCGTCTATAAGGTATTCTTGGATGTAGTCGCTGTGCAGGGAGGCGGAAGGGTGGTTTGGGAAGATAACGGTTTTTAGGAGGGGTGGGAATTCGGCCATCGGGAAGCCATGTTTGAGGTTGCGAACTAAGAAAGGGTATTTATGAGAGAGGTCATGTTTGTCTAGGAAAAACGCGAAAGCGTCTGCGGAGTATGGCGTTAGAATGCGTGAAAAGATGGCCTCGTGGGCGTTAGAGCGGGGAAATGGGGTTGGGCGTGGGATCATATCTTTGAGGAAGTCGTGTTTGGGATCATGGAAGTCGAGGAGTCGTAGGGACGTGATGTCAGAGCTTTTTGGCAGGTTCTTTGCGGCAGGTCCAGGAGAAGGAGGAATGAGATTTTTCTCCGCAGAAGGTGCAACGGTGTGTGCGTTTGTCTCTGTGGGTGCAACCTGCGGCTTCGCCTTTGAAGTTCCAGATCCTACAGAGGGTGAAAGCGCCTCTGATGGCGATGATATCGTTGTCGCGAATGCAAGAGTAGAGGGCGGAGCCGTCTTCGAAGGAAGTAGCGGTACAGTTCGGGAAGAAGTGCCCCCTACAACAGCAGATGAGGCAGACGGCAGACGAGGGGTCGCCACCGCTGCCTTTGCGAAAGGGCTGCGATGGGCGGGAGGAGCCAGAGGCCAAAGGGCGGTCGGGGAGGGAAGGTTTGTGGGTGAACGAGGGGGTGGAGGATCGCCAGGACGGGATAAAGGGAGTGGCAGGGCGTTCGGATTTGTTGATGACGAAGAGCATTTTTTGTTTCTCGTATTCTTTGTCATATAAATTAGCTGAGTATGCGAAGGGGAGGGAATTGTAGTCTTTTCTCATACGAATGTCAAGTTTGAGGATGGCAGGGAAGTATTCAACTGCGTCTTCGCGGCTCTCGAAAAATCCGAAGTGGGAGTCCCAGCGCACGTACCAAGTGCCTTCTGATCCATCTTTGCCAGTTAGGGAGGCGAAGCGCACGTAATTGCGCGAGGCTTCGATCCATGCCTGGTGGGATAGATCGGTTTCTTTCCCGTATTTTGTCTTGAAGGCCTCGATGTCGAGGACTTGTGGAGATTTGGCGCCAGGTTTGACGGGGTTGATTTTCCTAAGGGTTAAGGTACTGGAGTCGCGGTTAATAGCGCGGAGGGAGGCGTTGGTAAAAAGGGAGAGAGGTGAGTAAACATGGTATGTGGAAAGGTCGTAATGAATTTGATGGAAACCCAGCGTGGTGGGGATACCAGGGATGATCTCTACTTCGCCGTCCGTATCTCTGTGTTGTTTCTTAGTTTTTTTGGGGGGAGAGTCGTCGAGATCGGAGTCCATACGGCGTTTCAGGAAAGCGGAAAAAAGTTCTTTCGAAACGGGGGAAAAAAGGGAAAGGGAGTTGTGAAGGGAGGAGGAAGGGGTGGGTGATTCTACGGTATCGGGGATGGTAATAAGGGAAGAATTTTGGGAAACGGGAAGGGAGGGGGAGTCAGGGTTGGCAAGGATATATGCGCGTTTCAAATCTCGTTCATTATTACGGTCTGTTTTCTCTTTGTTGATGGCGAGTTTTCAGAGGCAAGGGAGTTTCTTTAGGCATGCTGAGATGAAGGAGTTAAGGTGAGTTTTTGGAGTATGAGCGGGGGTGGAAGGAGGAGGAGGGGTGGGAGTGTCATTGCGAGGGGGAATTGCATTACTGGTGGAAGGAATGGAGGCCATCATTGGGGTGGAAAAAAGGACAAGCGGGAGAAGAAAAGGGGAGAGGATTATGGGGATGAAGTACTAGGAAGTATCTAAAGGGAGGTTTGGTGAAAATATTCACAAAAGAGAAGAGAAAAAGGGGGAGCGAGTCGAGACGCGCAGTGATGATGCGGAGGCGGAGGAAAAGAGATAAGGTTCTCCGATTTGAGTTCGGTCAGTTAAGCAAATCGGAGAATGGACTTTTACCGGCAACTTCCTTAGCGTATCCTTAGATAACTTTATGGCTGCGCTTATAGTTATCGCGGATCCCCCGTTTGTTGTCGCGTTTCTTTGAACTTGATCAAAACGTACAAAATCACTCGAGGCGACCAAGATTTTCAACATTCCCACACTGGCCATCATGATATCATCGTAGCCCATCAACACGACCCAGATCATCTGCTTGGGCAATGTCACCGCTATCCTGACCAACTATTCCTATGCATCCTACAGGTTTTCAATCCATCTGGTGACTCGTCGCTCTCGAACAGATCGTCACTCTCCAACCCAACATCTGTTTAGCCCTACCGTCGCCGGCCCCCACAAACTCGTCCCCCGCAATCGCTGGTAAAGTACGGTTGGTTCCTTTTCCACCCGTCCCACATGCTCTCACCTTCCTTCTTTAAAAACTTTAGCAATCACCAGATGCGTCCCTGGTGTGGGCTATTCTGGGCCCCATCACCGCGTCTCGTAAAAAGTGAGCAGCGGAGTAAACACTGGACATTGTTTTTTGACTGGGTATGTTTGGAAGAAGACCTCTCACAGAGCGAACGATTTGTACATGCATACAGCGGTAACGGACACCAAACCTAAACCTTGAAAACCGCAACTCCCGCAGTCATTTTCCGTACCATATCATCTCTTATTCCCAACGAACATGTACAAGTACGTGACGATGATGCAGATGAACAGGCAGGATTTGGGAAAGGCGCTGTATCTGAAGGTCAGGCTGATGCTGACAATTAACTGGATGTAGATCGTGAGCGCGTTTGTGCCTTGCGTTCGTTCTGTCCTTTACCCATCATTGAACGAATGGAGTACATGCTATGGACATTGTTCATCGGCGGCAGGCCTGCAGAAGAAGGTCACAAGGGGACGACACCGAGCAAAATAAATATTTTGGTAGGATAAGTGGAAGGGGTTCATACCGTTGCGTTTGTTTTCTCTGCTATCGTATGTACTCCATGTCCTAGTATCTCGTATTTTTGGAAGTTAATGTGACGTTTCACATGGTCTCCTAAAAATGGATCTTTGGCGTCTACATCGGACATATTGAAAGGCGCCCCCGACTTTCAAGATGGTGGCGTTGATGACTCGAGGGTCAAGGCAGAGTGCTTGACATTACACCATGGTCATCCCCGTCTTTGAAGCGTCAGCTAACACTTCTTCGATTATAAACCTCGCGCCATCCTCTTGCCACGATTTGGATAAATGCCGAACCGTCTGGAATATCATTTGGAGCTGTCTTGTGACATTATTCGCCTGTATCTGGCTCGCGATCCATCCGAATATCCCGGCGCCAGAAGATAGTTGGGGCAGGAGAGCCGCACGTCGTGTGTGGATGATGTTGCTCGCATTGCTGGCACCTGAATTAATTGTGGGATGGGCGACACGACAGTTGATCGCCGCATGCAGGATTGCGAAGGAGAACAAGGGTGAGGACTATCTCATGTCTCGGAGGGAAATGTGGTATTGATGGGGATATCTTTTAGCGTACGGATGGACAAAGACGCATGGGTTCTTTGTTGTGATGGGCGGTTACATGCAGTGTGATGAAAATGGCGTACCGATCCGCACAATCACGATCGACAATCTCAAAAGTCTCCCTGCGAAGCACAAAAGGAATCTATTGGAGGAAGAGATCCAGGACAGGAGTAAAGGGGACATTCTGTCGAAATCATTCGCATTGCTTCAAACGGGGTGGTTCATTCTCCAGTGTATCGCGCGGGCAATTGAAGGCCTTCCTGTGACAGAGTTGGAGGTTGCTACAGGCGCATTCGCTGTCCTTAACCTTGCCACGTACGTCGTCTGGTGGAATAAGCCTCTCAACATGAGTTGCCCTGTACGAGTGTGGGCAGACAAGGGAAAGGACAAGGGACAGGATGAGGGAGAGGACAGAAGGGGAAACAGAGCAAACGATGCGGGAACAGAGGGATGTTTACGTTCGCTGTGGAATACGTTCAAGCGAGGACTGGCCGACTTCCTGAGAGAGGCTTATCGACCCATTGCAGCAACTGTGGATGAGAATGGGGTATTTGGCACTGTCGTTGGCTTTCCATTCCTCGTATTTGATCCCATTCTCCGTGGAAAAAGCTTCGAACCGAACAAAAGACGAGTGGGAACATTCAGTCCGGAGCAGAAGATCGATTTCAGGGCTAATCTCGTGGTTGCGGTTGTTGGAATAGTTTTTGGTGGGATTCACTGTGTTGCTTGGGCGTTTTACTTTCCAACGCACACCGAACAACTTCTTTGGCGAGCCTCTGCCATTTCGGTGACCGTCGTGCCACTTTTTATGACGTTGTCGTTGTCGATCTTCGGTGACAAGTTGAACTTCGTCAATGTGTTTGTCGGGTTTGTTTCCATCTCAGCGATTGCTCTGTACATTTTTGCCCGCCTCACGTTGCTCGTACTCCCCTTCATCGCTCTAAGGTCTCTCCCCCCTGGAGCCTATCGCACTGCGGACTGGACACGTTTCATTCCGCACATCTAGTTCCCTCCGTTGGATCGTCCATGACTTTATCTGTTAATCAATGTTTTTTACATGCGCTCTCACCACCACCACGCCAACCCTCCCTCACATCGGCGAGTAACCTCCACTTCCCAACGACTTTCTCAGCCTCCCTCATTCATGTCGTTTCACATCCCTTGATCGCTAAGTTCACCCATTTAGATTCGGACAAAGAGAGCATTGAAGTGACGGGTACCGAGGATGTCAGTAACGAGGACTGGAGTGGAGTTTCACATCATCTCCTACGCCATTGTTCGCTTTGTCGTCCTCTGAGAATGCAACTGGGGCAGTGAATCCGTTACTGTCGGTGTGTGCCTTTGAGGGGCCTGCGAGTTTTGACGACTGAGGGTGGTCGGGGGTGGGCTTGTCAAGGACTGATAAAGTGGAGTCCTGATCTGATTCTGAGAGGCGCATCCTGGGTTGTTCGGGGTGTTGCGCAGATCGATCAATTGGGGCGTTGGGGTGGTCGTTGATCTGTTGTCGCTCATGGGCTCTGCTGCTGCAGAAGAAACTCTGGGGGTACGTCACCGGTGGTGGTGGTGGTGGTGGTGGTGGTGGTTCTGGTTCTGCTGCTGTTGTCGTCGTCGTCGAGCTCAAGCAGAATCACTACCGTCATCACCAAGAGTACCGGCCGTCAGACTTAGCAACAGCTTAAACCTATTGGAAGGAGGGGCCCAGCCCAACCCCGTGGTTTCAATTAGACAAAAAAAAATCGGACGGGACCCGTGTTCACTTACCAAACATCCCCGCCGTGCGTACTCCATTCCGCAAGACCGGTTAGATACTTCCTCATCGCACGCTCGAAAATGTCCCTTTTCTCGCGGTAGATTTGTGACACCGCTCGATCGTGTCTCCAGGCATTTAGCAAAGTGAGCGCGATCGTCTGTGTGAGAGATGACGTCTGCAAATTTGAAGTCTGTGTCTATTATATAACAAAAGGCATAGGGGAAGGAGGGGGTCTGGGTTAATGAATGGTGAGGACTTTGGAAGTGACTCCTTACATCTGTACATCTGTTTGCCATAATGGAATCTGTTAGTGCCAGTGCAGCAACAATTCGGACGCTGCATCATAATCTTACAGAAATAGATATCCAGACTGTCTCGCAACCTTCATCTCCTCACTCAAGTGCAATACCAACCCTCCATTATTGTGTATGGACCGTCGCCTTTCCCATTGCGCGTGCCTTCACCCGGGTCGTTAATAAAACGGAAGCGAGCGTGCTTTAGAGTGTTTGTACTACTCACCCCCGAGCCTGGCTCTCAAAGAACAATTGGGTCTTTGCAAAGTTGAACCGCACCGTCGGCAAAGTTGAATTGCGCACTTGCAAAGTTCAGCCACGTGCTTGCAAAGAGAAAAGACTGGGAAGAAATAAATGATTTTGGAAGGAATTCGCCAATTCTGAAAATACTTTTGGGCGGAACTGTCCAATGAGACCCTTCATAGACGAGGTATATTATAAGAGCGTGCAAAGTCTCAGACTATCCATCTCCTGTGCTCCCCCAATCGGGAACGGCAATGATATTTACAATTGCCTTCTTCGCCAAAATTCATCCTCGAATCGTTGTACCTGTTGATAAAAATACTTCTTTTCTCTTTCATACTTTTCGTGGACCAACTCAAAACGCCTTGATATATGATACACCTCTTTATCTCCAGGCACATTCGTTTCTTCGCCAATATGTTTACCCAGCTCGCCTCCAACGAAACACCCCATGTCGAGAGCGGTTATGATACCTTGTGAGGACAATGGGTCAAAGGCCATGGCAGCGTCACCAACCGCACACCAGTGGGCTTCTTCGTCGCAAAAGGGATGTAGAACCGACGACCCAGCAGCCGTGCTGCGGGGAAACTTAGCTGCGGTAGCGTGATTATTGTGCAGGAAGTCGTAGTCGAACTTGAGAATGAGCTCAGAGATGTGGACGGTGGATGTGTGTAGGAGCTCCAGGAACCCATTCTGCTTGCGTGCTAGCTTGGAAGATGGGTGAGTATCGTCGGTGTGGTAAATGACGATTCGTCCACGTCGCACTTGAGAGGTGTACCACCATCCAGATTCGGACGCTTCAATAAAGGTCTGGTGGTCCATGTCTTCCTCTGGGGATGGTGATACAAAAAGCGAGTAGAAAGCAAGAAGGGAGTCGTTTTTCAACGTTTTTGCGCCAAGCTTTCGTGAAACCAATGTTAATGCAGAGTAAAATTTGTTAAAAGCAGCAAGACGACCCACCTTGGTCGCAACAGAGGCCTTCCTTCCTGTTGCATCAACGATCCACTTCGCCTTAAAACAGTTCGTCTGGTCAGAATCAAGATCTTTGGCGTGCACAGACCAAGTGCCCGTCTGTGCGTCCTTCTCCACAGCGGTGAATCGTGCTCGTACTATTGCAGACATCGGACAAACACCATTCTCATTGTCACAGGCATCTCTTACAGCATCCCTCAAGGACTCGTCGAAAAGGCTGCGGTCAAGATGCCAGCCCATACCCCAAGGGTTGAAGATGGCATGCCGCTCCTCTATTTCTTGCGACGTCCAGACAGAGGCATTTCCAGTGCAATGATTGTGCTTTCCGATCGAAGTGTCCTGCGCCAAACGCGTGGAAAGCGTAGGTGCGAGGAAGGTCAGCGTACGGGTGGCAACAGCTGGAAGTGACTCGCCGATCTACATGTACACGGCGGGGGGTCAAGAAAGATTATAATGTTGTGGTGTTTACTTGCCTTGAAGGCATTGGGATCCGCGTCGTCCAATAGGAGAAATACGGCTTCAGGATTTGAGTGAGCAAGTGACAAGGCAGTCGCACATCCAGCTGAACCACCTCCGACAATGATAACTAGAAGAAAAAAATTATTGCTGTTTGCAGCTGAATTGGCGCCGCGTGACTTTTCATTCAAAAAAGGCATTATATCACCCGAACGATATATCGCCCATAACTCAAGAACCAGACCTCATGGGACATAAGTTATATAGGGTTTTTTTATTGCCTGAATGAGATCTTGTGCCCCCCAGCTTTAATTTTTAGATAAATTGAGTTTGAAGTGACATCAGTCCCTTGGCCCTTTAAGCAATGTTAGCTCCATAACACAACAACCATTGCTTGGAGAGACAACTTTTGGTGATGAGAAATGCTTGAATATACTGTTAGGAGTGTGCCCAATAGCTATTTTGTGAAATGTTAGCATTTGAAAGGTGCCCTGGTGCTTATGCCCAATGTATCATCATTAGTGTTGCCACGGCTCGGTCCGGAACCGTTAGCCGTTGGAGCCGGACTGATAATTAGCCGAGCCGAGCCATTCACTCAGCTAACGGTTAAACCTCGGCTTAGCCACGGCTAGCCGTTATTAGCCGTTACCAAATATCCAAATTAGGAAATTTAGGTTTCCAGCCTTTTTGCTGGCTTCAACTTCACTTGGATAACCCTCTGCTGCCTCCCATACCTCACGAACATGTACAGCCACAGTTCACAAGGTTTTCAGGTGTTTCTTTTTCTTTTTGCGTATCTCCACATAGCCTACCTATGTACATGTACATGTATATGAAAAATATGAAAAATACCTATTTCATTGTCTTCCTGAATAGATCCATATTAAGCCTCAAACTTGGCCCGTGTAAGAATTTCCGAAAAGTCATTGCTGTCCTTGAACGACTCGATTTCGATCCTCGTCGACTGCTGACAACATCCGCTTAGCCTTCTCGACCTCGCGCTTGAGCTTGCCCATTGCGCTCAAGTTCAGCGACACATCAGTACCTGTCTTCTTCTTGTACGCCTTGACAAGATGGTCGATAACGCGGTTGTAAAAGTCCTCGCCTCCAAGATGAGCAAAGGAGGGAGAAGCCGCCATGCGCCGGGGTCGGATGCGCAGACGTCGAGGGAGGCGAGACATGGTAGTAAATTTGCAGAACGATTGTCGTCATGGTCGTTGTCGTCATGACAGCAGTTGTCGGTGTCGGTGTTGTCATACGAGGTGTGGGGGGTTGGATCATGTCGTGGGTGGTCGAAATCAGCGGCTGGAAGGTGCAGGAACCACCGAAAAAACTTGGGGGGGGGGTGGGGGGACAAATTGATGGCACAGGCGATTGGGAAGCGCCAGCCTGTCGTTTGTGGGCTAAACGAGGTGCGCAGGGTTGTACCATGCCATGGGTGGTCGAAATCGGCAGGTGGAAGGTGCAGGAACTGCCGAAAAAACTTAGCAGGGGGGTGGGGGACAAATTGATGGTGCACGCGATTGGGAAGCCCCAGCCTGTCATTTTCGGGCCATATGAGGTGCGGGTGATTGTACCATGCCATGGCTGGTCAAAATCGGCGGGTGGAAGGTGCAGGAACCGCCCAAAAAAAACTTGGGGGGGTGAGGGGGACAATATGATGGCGTGGGTGATTGGGTAGCCCCAGCCTGTCGTTTGCGGGCTAAACGAGGTGCGGGGGATTGTGCCATGCCGTGGGTGGTCGAAATCGGCAGGTGGAACTGCCGAAAAAACTTGGGAGGGGGGTGGGGGACAAATTAATGGTGCAGGCGATTGGGAAGCCCCAACCTGTCGTTTGCAGGCTAAACGAGGTGCGCAGGGTTGTACCATGTCATGGGTGGTCGAAATCAGCGGGTGGAAGGTGCAGGAACCACTGAAAAAACTTGGGGGGGGGGGGGTGGGGGACAAATTGATGGCGTGGGCGATTGGGAAGCTCCAACCTGTCATTTTCGAGCCAAACGAGGTGTGGGGGGTTGGATCATGTCGTGGGTGGTCGAAATCGGCAGGTGGAAGCACCAGGAACCGCCAAAGAAAACTTGGAGGGGTGGATGGGCAAAGTGATGGCGCGGGTGGCTGGGCAGCCCCGGGCTGTCGTTTTCACGCTGAACGAGGTGCAGAGGCCTGTGCCATGCCATGGGTGGTCGAAATTGGCGGGTGGAAGCAGCAGGAACGAATGCAAAAAAGGTGGTTGAGGTTGGGGGGCAAAGTGACGGCGCGAGTGATTGGGCAGCCCCGGGCTGTCATTTTCAGGCCGAAGGAGGAGTGGGGGGTTGTACCATGCAGTGGGTGGTCGAAATCGGTGGGTGGAAACAGCAGGAACCGCCGAAAGAAATTTGGGGGTGGGTGGGGTGGACAACGTGATGGCGTGGGCGATTGGGTAGCCCCAGCCTGTCGATTTCCGGCCGAACGAGGTGCGGGGGGTTGTGCCATGTCGTGGGTGGTCGAAATCGGCCAGTGGAAGGAGCAGGAACCACCGAAAAAAAATTGGGGGGTGGGTGTGGGACACATTGATGGCGTGGGCGATTGGGAGGCCCCAGCCTGTCGTTTTCGGGCCAAGCGAGGTGCGGGGGCTTGAAAGATGCCATGGATGGTTGAAATCGGCAGGTGGAAGGTGCAGGAATCACCAAAAAAAACTTGGGGGGGTGAGGGGGACAATATGATGGCGTGGGTTATTGGGTAGCCCCAGACTGTCGTTTTCGGCCCATACGAGGTGCAGGGGATTGTAACATGTCGTGGGTGGTCGAAATCGGCGGGTGGAAGGTGCAGGAACCGCCGAAAACAGCTGGGGGCTGCTGTGGGGGACAATGTGATGACATGGGCGATTTGGAAGCCCCAGCCAGTCGATTTCCGGCCAAACGAGGTGCGGGGCATTGTGCCATCTCGTGGGTGGTAGAAATCGTCGGGTGGAAGGTGCAGGAACCGCCGAAAACAACTTGGGGGTGCTGGGGGGGACAATGTGATGGCATGGGCGATTGGGCAGCCCCAGCCTGTCGTTTTCGAGCCAAACGAGGTGCGGGGGATTAAGAGGTGCTATGGGCAGTCGAAATTGCTAGGGGGAAGCAGCAGGAACCGCCCAAAAAAACTTGGAGGAGGTGGGGGGGGCAAAGTGATGGCACGCGCGATTGGCTGGCACCGGCCTATCATTTTGATGTGAAATGAGGTGCGGGGGGTTCAAAGATGCCTTGTGTGCTCGATATCAGTGGGAGGCAGCAGCAGGAACCGCCGAACAAAGCTTGGAGGAGGTGGGGGGGTGCAAAGTGAAGGGACGCGCGATTGGGCAGCCCCAGCCAGAAGTTATCAGTCCAAATGAGGTGCGGCATGCAGTGGGCAGTCGAAAGCGATGGGTGGAGACAACAGAAGCCGCCCGATGAACTGGGGAAGTAAATCACAACAAAATGACAGTCACCTCATTTGATGTAGTGCTGTTGCCGTCGTTGCCACTGCTGCTGTTTGCCGTCGCCGTGGTCATTGGTCATTGCTGCTGCTGTCCGGGCAGCTGTTGCCTCGAGATAATTTGTGCTGTAATCAGAAATAAGTTGGTAGTAAAAAAAAACAAAGATTCAAGAAAAGACATAGCGGGAGTGGGCACGTTGCCGCTTCATTCCTCGCCCCTCTGCTGGTCGCCGTTGGCCTTTGTTTTGGGTTGGCCTGCGTTGTCGCGAGCTGGTGTGGCTGTGGCTGTTGGCGTGGTGTCACTGGTGTGCTCCGCATGTTTGTGTGGTGAGATTGGTGACCTTGGTGGTTGTCCGCTATTAATTTCCTTTTTTGGACGGCTAACCGTGGTTTAGCCGTTCCACAACAGTCCGGTCCGGCTAACAACCCATATATGGGTTAGCCGTTGTTAGCCGTAGCCGAGCCGAGCCGGACCGAGCCGTGGCAACACTAATCATCATATAGCACCTGGAACACAGATCCATTTGCTTCAAAAACTATGGGAGGCACAAGTTCACATACATGGGAGAATAAATCATCACCCGAGTCTGCCATTCTGATGTATGCTTATGGTAATAATGAACTCATAGGTTGAAACATGTAGTGTGACTCATTTTGTGCAACAAAGGTTGTTCAGATTAACAGACTCAGGTGATGATTTATTCTCCCATGTATGTGAACTTGTGCCTCCCATAGTTTTTGAAGCAAATGGATCTGTGTTCCAGGTGCTATATGATGATACATTGGGCATAAGCACCAGGGCACCTTTCAAATGCTAACATTTCACAAAATAGCTATTGGGCACACTCCTAACAGTATATTCAAGCATTTCTCATCACCAAAAGTTGTCTCTCCAAGCAATGGTTGTTGTGTTATGGAGCTAACATTGCTTAAAGGGCCAAGGGACTGATGTCACTTCAAACTCAATTTATCTAAAAATTAAAGCTGGGGGGCACAAGATCTCATTCAGGCAATAAAAAAACCCTATATAACTTATGTCCCATGAGGTCTGGTTCTTGAGTTATGGGCGATATATCGTTCGGGTGATATAATGCCTTTTTTGAATGAAAAGTCACGCGGCGCCAATTCAGCTGCAAACAGCAATAATTATTATTATGACTTGACCCCCATTGCATCGAGTACCATCATAGAATGCCCTCAGCATGATAACGGGAAGAAAGGAAAGTCAAGGGTCAAAAAACAACCATGTTACATTTATATATATCGTACATGTACCCTGACTTGAGCAAACTTTACGTTACAGGTTAGGCCTTAGGACTCGGAGGCCCAATCAGTTTGACAGACTCCATAATGGGTGCTAATCCTTTTTTTCAATTCATCACCACCAGCATTTCCCACGGCATCAAGTTCGGTCAAGATTGCTTTATGCAACGTAGAGAGATTATCTAGGCGACCCGGAGTTGCTTCTTGACCTTGAATCGGGCCCCCGCTGGGAGTTTCGGTAGAAAAGAATTTGAAACGTGGTCCAGCGGATTTGTCGACGTCGTTGACTTTAACCTTCTGTTGGACAATAATGTCCATCAGCAAATCAGCAATTTGTCTGACAGGTCTGGGGTGGTCTGGGCCTGACCAGTCCAGACCATAAAACCTTCCGGACCATGATGTTAGATTCTAATTTCTCCCGACCACTTCCAGATGGCGTCATCTGGACCAGACCACTCCCAGACCAGCTCAGACAGATTTCCAGACCATGTATTATAACAATAGAATAACAGAAAAATAATACATTGATAACAAACTCAAAAGATAAATTATCCAGAGCCAATACAGCAACCATCCTCGCAACGTGTATCCATGCTCCATTCTCTTCATCATGCACCACCTGTCATCATTATCCATCAATATGGGCAGAATGGAAGAGGGGGCAAACAAAGGGAGAAGGGGGAGAAGAGAGAGGTGCACAGGGAGAGAGCACTGGGAGCGTACGGGTGGGCTTGGCTGGTTGACGCATTCGGTGTCGGGCATTGTTCGGCTGGGTTTCCTGTCCGTTGCACATGGCCCTGGGCTCGGTGTTGCCCATGTGTCCATCAGGACCGTTATGGGCAGGGTCGTTCAGTGCTGGCAGTGGCTTTGTCACCATACTTTGTTCCTGGGAGTGGCGTGATGGCATGGGCTCAGGAGTGTGGGCGTGGGTATGCACCACCATAGTTGGTCAGTAACAGATGCGAAAAAAATCGTACCTTTGCCAGCTGGGGTGGGCACACCACGCTCACCGCGTCCGCTGCCCGTCTGCCCATATTCCCTCGCACCGCCATCGTCGTCCGATGCTGGGCATCTTGTGTCTTGTGGGCGTTGTCGGTACAGACATTGAGGTGGGCGTGTATACGGGTATGGGTGTGAACTGGGCACGGCCAGAGTCAGTCAGTAAACAAGACAAGAAAAGAGAAAAATGTACCGACTCAGTGGGGCACCAGCCCCCGCTGCTTCTGTTGCACCAGACTCGTCATTGTCTCCTCCTGGTTGCCATTGGTACCCTGCACTGGCTCTTGTTCGTGGTGCGTGTGGTGCGTGGAGACGTTGAGGTGCATGTCACTGAGCTGGGCGTGGGTATCATAGTAATGGGCAAAATAAAAATAAAAACAAATTACAGTGGGTGGCATGCTAGCCCCTGCTGCTTTCATCTTATCTCCACTCTTGCATTGGTCGCCGTTGGGGTGTTCAGGGCCATAGCCTTCGGTTGGTGGTGGAGGCGTTGGGCGTTGCGGTTGTGGGTCTGGGCGTTGGGCACGAGGTAATATTTTTCGCATGTAATTTACATACCTTGAGGAGGGCCATGTTGCTTGGGCTTCGTTGCCTATCATTGGCTATGTCACTGTGGTGGCCATCATTACAGTTGATAATTAGTGAAAATAATGAAAAACTTAACTTTGCCGCGGTGAGCGCAACGGGTCCATTCTCTGTTGTCCACCTTGAGGTGTTGTCTTTTGCCGCATGTTGTTTGCTGCCATCGCCGTTGTGTCTCCGTTGCATGTAAGCTGGTGTCATTATATTTGAGAGTAGTGTAAGGTAGGCCCAGTTCAGTCGTGGGGGCATCACATGATTTGTGACAGACTGTGACCTGCTGATTTAAAGTGTCAACGCGTCGACGTGTACCTCACAAAAAATCCTGCTAAATAATATGTAGAAGTTGTAAATTGAAAAAGCTTTTCAAAATAATGTATTGAATATTCTGTGTGAGAAGTGTTTCCATATATGTATCTGGGAGTACATGATGTCCTCGGTACTTTTTGGCAGCCCAGGCAGCTTGCTTCCCATTGAGCCCTTTTCGATATGCATCCTTGTCCAGGTCAGTCTCTGAGTACTTCCTCTTTGCATATTGTCCTAGATTCCGAGACTTGTGTTTTTGTCTTCCCATTGAATTTTTTTTGGGTCAACACAAATCAGCCACAGCTTTATTGTGACTTAATTTCTCCTCATCAAGGTTGAAACTCAATGATCGGAAACCTACATTGTATTCAAAATATATTTGTCTATAAAATGTAGGTGCTCAATCAGGAGAGAAATTTCATTTCAAGGCAAAATTGAGATAATGGTGGAGATTCAGTATTAAATGTAACGTCTTGTCATGCTTTAGTCATGTGATGCCCCCGCGACTGAACTGGGCCTACCTTACTAGTAATTGAAAAAGCGAAAAGGCTTACATTTAGGTGGTACACCAACTCCACGGCACATTCAGCCTTGGGGTGCATTGATCACCGTTCGTGTAGCCTGTCTTGTCATTGGCTTTGGGAGCATGGGAGCGCATTTGGTTGCCGTTTGTTGCACGAGGGTGATGGAATGCATTGAAATATTCACACGGTTGAAAACCGCACGGACCATACTTACTTCTATATAATGTGAGAACTTATTAGTACTTCCTACTTATATCGTAAGTTAGCTGGTTTACACTTAGCGATAATTTTATCTGGTTCTCGAAATTTATATAAGTGGTCTTGAATGGTCTGGAGGGTCTGCCACCACCATAGTATCTTAGCTGTCGTGGTCTGATGTGTCTGGATTGTTGTGAAAATCATGTCAGAACAAAATTGGTCTGGGCCAGACCTCTCCAGACCAGAAAGTCTCGCAGAACCTTTTGCCGATTTGCTGATGTCAGCGAGGTTTGTGAAAACGTTTGTCATGAGGGAGTGAATGTTTCATATCAAGACTTGACTATCCAGATTTTCTTCGCACCAAAACGACTCGATTGTCAGCAGGAGGTAGCAGAACGCTGCATCGAAAGCATTGGCAAGCTGGCAAGATTCTTTTAGCATGGACCGCACATGTGAGAGTAGATTGGTTTCCCTTACGTTCTCCACTGGTTTTGGGTACGTCGCCTTTCCAGGATCGTCAACCATGTCATAACACTTCCACATCTTCGATTCGGATTGCTTGACGAGATAAAGAAATATCTGAAAGTGTGAATCTATCACGTCCACGCCTCCTTCTCCTTGCTCGACAATTAACTCCAGAGCTTTCAAGGCGGTTTCTTTGTCTTGAATCACGATCATCGTTTCGTCAAAAAAATCGGTTTTGTCAAACTGTCGATCTTCATTCATGAAATCGAGTGACCCTTCTTTGCAAAGTACTTTGATACCTGGCAGACACTGAGTAAAGACAATTCGGGGACAGGCGTATGTCGTACCTTCTTCCACACCCTGATAAAATTCTCCGATGCTCCCATAAGTTTCTTCCACTTCAGGGATGGAATGGACATGCGGCTGTTCGATCTGGTAAGATTGGCCCGGGCTAGATCAATATAATGATGGGAGTGAATTGATGTCTATGCACCGCTACGAAAGTTTGAAGATTGCTGGTACTCGCAGGCGCCAAACTTATAGGAACATCTGGGACTATCATTTTGCCAGGATATTCCTGAATGACACCTTTACCATATAACTGAGGGAATCCACCGATGGCTTGAAAAATATTTCCAGCCAAGGATAGGTGAAGCATTTCCTGCTGGAAAATGACTATGAAAGCTTGTTAGCAGAAACTTGAATACAACGCGCAGATCAGACTACGAACCACGAAGCATTCGGCGAGCCTCGATAGCACTTTTTTTCTCGTCATCTGTAGTGTCTTTGATGTTGATGCTATAATAGGAATATAGGTAGGGTGGAATGGTGGCCAGTTCGACCTTGATGGCGGTTCGCAAGTGCTCTGTCAAATCACCCCATGTCCAAACCTTTGGACGCTTTAGGTCGGAGAAAATGGGATGAGACATGGCAGGGATAGGGTGCGATCTCACCCATCAGGGAGTATATATGTAAACTGAACGTCGTTTTCCGGTCATTTCTGGGGTCGCCATTCTCATGGGTTGTTTCTTGTCCTTGCCGTATTCGCGTGCCATCAATCGATTTCTTCCAGTCCAGCTGCCTATTCCAATAATGGTCCAAGGGTCAACATAACCAGTGTTCCATGCATTCTTACCATATTTGCCAGTTATCCATCTATTTGGCGCGCTAGCAGTTTGCCCTTTCGCGCTCACTGAAAATAAGGAAGGTTGATCGCAATTGTCGTGGTCCCTTCTCGTTGCATAGGTATTCATACATTCTTCCCGTCAATACGGCTTCCAGAAAGCTCCCATCTCATTTGCATTCCCGCAGCTATTCCTATCCGAGCTCATCATCCGTCGTGGATCCTTCCAGCTTATTGGTATGTCGCACGTAAACTATACATTCTTCCTGTCAATTGACGCTTATCCTATCGCATTCCCACAACTATTCCTATCTGAGCCCATCATCCGTCGTCAATCCTTCCCATATAGGTGTGTCGCACGTAAACTATATATTCTTCCTGTCAGTTGACGCTTATCATCCTATCGCATTCCCGCAACTATTCCTATACGAGCCCATCATCCATCATGGCTCCTTGCCCGTTTATTGTTATGTCGCATGAGGTCATACATTCTTCCTGTCAATGGAATCTACCTTCCTTAAAGTTTCCCTTATTGCACATTCCTATCCGATACCATCATTCGTCGTGGTGGTTCTGGACCCTTGCATTAGTACGCAAAAGGTCAATCATTTTTCCTGTCAATCGACTCTAGCTTCCTGAAAGGCGCATTCCTTGCATTCCCACAACTATTCCTATCTGAGCCCATCTTTCGACCTGTTCTATCAGAATATAGGTTAGCTTGATTGTCTACATCCACCATTCAATATTAGACTGCTGCTCACATCCACAGTCCACATCTCGCATCACCATGACCGCTCCCACCCTTCCCGATAAATATTACTTACCAGAACACGATCCCAGCCGTGGTCGTCATTACGGCTCCATTGAAGGCGAAATCGCCTTTGTGGAGATTTTTCCTTCAATCGCTTTTGCACGAGTAGGGAATGCTCCGAAGGAGTACTTTTCCGGTCCAGAGGTTCCTGGTGATGAAAATTTGCCTTACGACGGTTTCACATTTCGGTCCAGTAC
Source organism: Hygrocybe punicea (assembly GCA_963556145.1). NCBI lineage: Eukaryota > Fungi > Basidiomycota > Agaricomycetes > Agaricales > Hygrophoraceae > Hygrocybe > Hygrocybe punicea. The sequence continues at coordinate 6,823,890 of OY744465.1, read as the reverse complement.
TCAGGCAATAAGGCGACAGGTTACAATTTGCGCTTCTCGTTCTCCAAAGTCTATTCACTCACATCGCTCATCAGGCAGCTCGGTTCAGAGCTTACGCATACGACAAAGATTGGAACAATCTGGGCGAAATAAACAACGACAATGGATACAAATTGGAATGGGAAGTCCATGTTGCGAACAAGAAACCAGCTTCAACTATATTCAAAGGTATTGTTCATCAAAACATTATCCATTAGCTTTTGCCCCAACTTTCGACTAGGCAGGTTCCAAAAGTGCACGACTGAGCCACGCAATCGAAAGATCCAAGGAAATATAGTAAGTGTAGATATATGCAGTACTTGAACTCATTGCGCCCTCAATAGATGGATATAGAGAAACGTTCCCTTCTCATCATTGATCCCAGGCCAAAAACGATCCAGAAGAAAGCTGGGGATGAACAGCAGGTTGAGAAACTTATAGGACAATTCCAAGGCTCAGCATTCACACCCACCGATGTTTATCTCGGCGAGCTTCGTGTTGATGAAGTGGGCCGTCTCATCTTCCTTGGAGGGTTTGGGTATTCGAAATCCATCCGAAACATTCGTGAACCCCATCCTGACCTTATCTCCGAATTTGACAACGATGATTGGATTGATGACATCTCTGATGGCTGGGTGGCCTTGACTGTCAGGAACATGTACAATGATAGACTGTTCAGTATTTTTTCAAGTTAAACACTATTGTTCATCGCACTAAATAGCACCACACAGATGTATCGCTGCAAAGCACAAAGCCACAGTTGGCTCTGGACCACCGAAATTCGGCTGGGGTATCCGTGCACCTACAACAATCTATGATATTATTGAGGACATATACGATGGAGCATCGAAAACCAAGTCCAACGAAACCACCAAATTTTACAGAGATATTTGGTCTGTATTGAGTTGTGTCCATGCTATTTCTTGGACCAACGAGAAGGCGTGTCAAGGTCATGGTGAGTCGTATTATTGTTTCCTCCTATAGGATCGGAAGTCAATTTAGTTTTCTGGGCTTAGGACCCGACGGCTTAGCGTACTTTCCTAGCATGGAGTCTAAACTCAAGGATACTAGTAAATCGAATGATGTTCTCCGAAAGCACATATTCGACAGGCTCAGGAAACCTGATTGCCAGAACAAGGATCAGGCATCTACAAGGTATATGCCTCGCCTTTCCGGGGATGGAGGTGAGTACAACATGTCACCTAGTTGTAGCGATTATGTTGGGGTGACAATAATTGTAGGTGACGAACTTGAGCCTGGCGAAATCCGCCACGAATCACAACTGGCTATCAAGCGGTTTGCAGCACTTACAAAGCTGCAGTACAGCCGTTTCGAGCAATGGTGTTCCAGTAACTTTTATGTGGAACCAGATCATTCACCGAAAAAGGCTATCGAGGACTACGGCAAAGAGGAGCAACCTGAAATGCTTACCTGTGCCATTCTGGAAACAACAATCGGAGATGCGTTATATCCTGGCATCGAAGTTGGGTGGATCATTAAAATGACGAACACCTTCATCATACCCGAGGACTCGAGTCAACGTTGCGCCAAGCCACCTTTCAGGGTTAATCATGGCGATGGAAAGATGGCGCCTATGCTGCATAAACTGTACATTTATTTGCCGCAGCCGCGGCCACATTGTGGAGTGACCATGACTTGAAGATTTTGAGCAGATGAACCTATATACATGAACTATATATCCATGTCATTACTGGTGCATCTTCATATTACATTTTTTGTTTGCGAGGCGAGGTGTTTTGCACACAGGCTCCAACTGTAAGAATCAGCCTGCACCTGGCAGGCTGCACCATGTTGCCGAGTGCCGACGTTCTCCCACTGCCCATTCAATGACCTCGCAAAGCCAGGCACATGTCAATAGACATGGCTACTGCATTTTCGAGGTGGATTGTGGGGTGTGGGAGGTGTCGGTAGGGCGGCCATCCGATGTTGTTGGCACTGTCGCACTGTACTTTTTTCCTTGTCGATATTGTCTTCAACTGTGTGACCCACATCTTCGTGAGTCGTCCACATCTTCATCCGTCCGCATCTTCGTGAGCCGTCCACGTCTCCCTGTTATCCATGTTGTCGTTAATCGTGTCATTGGTTTCACGTAAAACTCCGACTTTCCTAAATGGGTACGGTAGAAGCCAGCTGCAAATTGCAACAACGAAGCGAGGACAACAACTGTCAACAAGTACGACAAACGAGGACAACAAGTGCGACAAACGAAGACAACAAGTACGACAAACGAGGACAACAAGTACGACAAACGAAGACAACAAGTACGACAAACGAGGACATGAGAACGAAGGCGAGGACGGCCTGAACAACAGCATTAACGATAAGGTGGAGAATGGCAAGGACCATGACATAGGCAGAGGCAGCAGCAGTGCGACAGTGCCAACAACCTCGGCGCCCTACCGACACCTCCCACACCCCACAATCCACCTCGAAAATGCAGTAGCCATGTCTATTGACATGTGCCTGGCTTTGCGAGGTCATTGAATGGGCAGTGGGAGAACGTCGGCACTCGGCAACATGGTGCAGCCTGCCAGGTGCAGGCCGATTCTTACAGTTGGAGCCTGTGTGCAAAACACCTCGCCTCGCCTCGCAAACAAAAAATGTAATATGAAGATGCGCCAGTAATGACATGGATATATTGGTTCATGTATATAGGTTCATCTACTCAAATCTTCAAGTCGCGGTCACTCCAAAATGCGGCCGCGGCCGCGGCAAATAAATGTACAATTTATGCAGCATAGGCGCCAGGGTATCTGACTGGGAACCTGAGTTTGCCGTGGCAAAGCGATTTTTCCTTGTGTGAAGTACATTGGTTAGTCCCTGCAGCGATCATGGTAGATATCCAGATCAAATCATTTTTACTTCCACAAAAGGTGGCCGTCGACCCGTCTGGATGATGTTATTACCAAGGATGGTTCCTATGCTGTATAAACTGTACATTTATTTGCCGCGGCCGCGGCCGCATTTTGGAGTGACCGCGACTTAAAAGATTTTGAGTAGATGAAGCTATATACATGAACTATATCCATGTCATTACTGGCGCATAATATTACATTTTTGTTTGCGAGGCAAGGTGTTTTGCACACAGGGCTCCAACTGTAAGAATGATTCGGCCTGCACAATGTTGCCGATGCTCTCCCACTGCCCATTCAATGACCTCGCAAAGCCAGGCACATGTCAATAGACATGGCTACTGCATTTTCGAGGTGGATTGCGGGGTGTGGGAGGTGTCGGGAGGGCGGCAATCCTCGTTGTTGTTGGCACTGTCGCACTGTCCTTTTTTCCTTG